>JAULBM010288592.1:0-15950 GCA_032357055.1 Geukensia granosissima | reverse complement strand
CTACAGCTTCCGTTATTTATTATTATTATTATTATTTTTTTTTTTTGCTATATTACATTCAGTTATTCCAGAAATGATTCCAGACTATTAAATTTTTATGACCTTTTAGCAAAGAACACGAAATCGTGTTCTGCTAGAAATATTTAATGAGATTCGATATAATTGTCAGCGTGCTCGCCTCGAGGGCAGAAGGTCGTGGGCTTCATCTCCGGTCGGGTGAAAGCAGAGACATTAAAATTTGTATTTATATAAAAAAAAATGTCTTCCCCTTTTTGACTGTTGCTTTCGTTAGCTAGCACTTTGAAAATCCGACGCATTGTGTCGGTCTAGTGCAAAGCATGGTAAAGTCATCTTCATTTATATGGTGTCGTCCTGAATATGCAGGAAATATTTATTTCTCGACGTTACGCAACATTTAATCAATCAATCCACCAGTCGGGATATGATGAATTTGTTTGATTTTTATATACATCAAAAATTTGTCTTTCATTTCTTTTTTCGTTGGTTTTTATATATGGACCACACGTTAGGGAGGGTTGGGATCCCACTTAATTTGTTTGTACGCCACCACATGTGCCTGTTTCAAGTCAGGAATTGTGACCATATGTTTGTCTCTTGAATTAAATGTTTTGGTATATGAACATTTATGATAATATTCAAATTAGAGCAGTATTTTTATACGCATACACGTATTTGAAGCGATTCAAATGTCTCGAAATGAGTGGTTTCCACCCTTGGTGAAGGCCCTCTGGAGACCTTTAGATGTAAATTGACTCTTTTTGTGGTTGGAGTGTAGTTTTTTCTGAAATTCACCGAATATCTTTTCTTTTTCACATGTAAATTAAAATGAACAAATTTTTTTACGTATGTAATTGTTATTTTTTATACATTCATGTTTCAACCTCTTTAACATTCGCAAAATGTAACCGATTTTTGTTAACTTAAACTTTTGAAATAAAATCTATCGTCTTCTTGGTTTTCATTTACATGTACATTTAAATGTATAAGTAACGTGCAAAGCTCACCATATTTACAGAGATGAAACATTTTGGAGGGTGTAACGCTGTGCTTCCCGACAATGGATTAAATCGATAATCATCGCTAAATCATGTCGCAAAAACGCATTTTATGTTAAAGCAGCATGAAGATGACAATGCTATCTTATATTTGCAGTGGATTCCGGAGAAACTTGTCATGTAGTGAAACACAACAACGTTTTGCTGTTAAGACTATTGTATAGTACAATCTCTGAAAAATGGAGACTTCATATACAAACTATAAGAATATTACATTTGACATTTGGTATAGTTATTAACTAAGGAAATTGAATTTATGTTAAAACATTAACGGATTGATTTAATATTGCTTAACGTCCAGCGGCAAATAATTCATAAATTTTCAGAACGAAAGCACATGAATGGTTGATGATGATTGATTTAACGAATCCTAGACCGACAAACTGAGCCGGATTTTTAATGTGCTAGCTCACCAAAGCGGTCTACAAGAACACATATCAATTTCCCCGGACACATTATTCGAATTTTATGCAGACCTGTCTTTGCTCTTAAACGAAATACTGCTTACTTAGCGCAACAGCAGCAAGAACCAATTTTATTGTCGTTGATTTGACACGGCCGGGGATCCACAACCTTCCAAAATCGAGACGAGCACTCTTACCACTACACCTCTGAGCCGATCTTAAAACATTACATATTTTATTTTATGATTTTGTCTTTCTTAGGAACTAAGACAAGCTTTTGAGAAGGAAGCGAACTTGACCGGAAAACCACGACTGTTGTTGACTATAGCTGTACCTGCTGACGAAGAGAAAATAAATAATGGTTACGACGTTCCCGAAATAGCAAAGTAAGCACCTCGTTTCAATAGACCATTATACTCTTAACTGCTTTCCTGATTATTCTTGCGTCAAAACAGCCTCCGGGTGTACGAAAATCAACAAAACAAGTGTTGGCGTCACAATTAAAAGGAATTCAAAGGTACCAAAGGGGCAGACAGAAATCGTTTAGTCAGAAGAGAGACAAGGCCTTGGCCAACGAAATGAAATGAAAGACAAACACAGAACATAAAACATCACAGCAAAAACTAAACTAGAGCTTTAATGTTTTGTAGCGTTATTTGTTTAGGAGAGTCTATCTATTAACCCAAAATAACAGGAACGCGGTTCAGTAAAAGGGTCTATAGTTTATACTCTTAGTGGTGTTTGAAAATACTGTGTTTTTTCCACCTCCCCATTTTCATATTTACATACCTACTGTTAAAATTTTAAATTAAACGGGTCTTCTTCGGCTATGAAGATGAAGAAAGATTCCAATGGATACCAATTTCGAACGGATGCTGTACTTCATACTGCTAACATACCAGTTATTAAACTCACCTACCTCTCATCAACATAACAAATTCATGATTGAGATTCCTTTGTTGCAATGTAACTGACAGGAAAGTACACTCAGTGGAACTATATTCAACATAAAAAAATCAGCTTAAATTTAACGGGATGTTAGTTCTATATCTTAAAAAGCGAAAATTGTTTAGATCTCATATATTGGACAAATACACGTTTGAAGCTCTTATATTTACAGGGTTTCTGATTTTATCAACATAATGACTTACGATTTCCATGGCGCATGGGACTCTATCACCGGACACAACAGTCCATTGTTTGCAAGAAGTTCAGACATAAGCTATGCAGCACAGAAAAATGTGGTATGTAAAAATATTTGTTAATTTATTTACGTTACCATAATGCATATACATATAAATATTTGTTTTTTTATATAATTATCATATATGCCTCTGTTTGCATAGTACTGACGTAATATGTAGCGAGACTGTTCCTTGTTGACTTCAAAGTTCAAATATAAATGTTTTATTATTCCATGCATATGAGTCCTGTCCACATGATTGAACTTTGTGGGATAAAGACAATAATTTGAGGCATTTCCTGTCCCAAAAATTAAAACAACTCAATGAAAGCGTTTATATCTGACGAAAACCATACCCCAACTTGCCACATTATTTTTGTTTTTCGTTACACGTATTTAATACCTTTTTTCTAAAAACGAACACCTTATCGACTTTTAACACATTTTACTGCCAAGCATGATACATAACACCAGGATAAGTCGTTAGTTATAAACGTAGTCACCAATAAACATATACAGAGATTTGTTGACTAGAGTTACTGAACATGAATAATGATAATAAATAATTAATTCCTTTAATTTATACGTTAATATTCAATGGTACATATGCAACACATAGTGCAGTGCGCTTAAGAATCCTGTAATCCATTTTTGTTCTCAAAATTGTCCATATCGACTTTTTCCCTTTTTTCTTACTCTTCGGTTTTTCTTGATTCCTGTAAATCTCCTTTATAATAAAACAGATACATATTTGAATGTGGTAATTCAGTTGTTTCTAGTCTATATCAATTGTATAGATAATCCATAGCACCGTTTATGATAAATGTACCTATTTCTGTCACATAACATGTGGCTATATGCTACCAGTTATTTTGAAATCATGATCCATTGACATGATTATCCTGCAAATGCAAGAAACACTTGATATGTTGGTTAATATATTTTGAGGTAAAAGGAGAAGGTTTGCAACCAAGCAAAAGTAGTGCACCAGTTTGGATGTTACTCTTTTGATCTCTCACCAGGATTGTTCCGATTGGGATTTCATCATTTTGGAGACATTATGGAGGTCTTAGATATCGAACATTCAGAAGCTTCATGTTGAGATTTGGTGTGATGTTTTTGTCATTTACTTTATTTCATTTTTTTAAACTACAGCAATTGTTATGTGAGAGATTGTATATGACACAATTAAGATTTAAGTAAGTCACAAAAACAGTTATTATTACTATACCGGTTTTACTGTTTAAGCGTTATAATATTGTATATTTTATCGCAATTTTCTGCAGAAATGGGTAGCCTATTACTGGTTAGAAAAAGGAACACCGCGTGACAAAATGATTATCGGATTCCCACTGTTTGGGAGAGGATTTACACTTAGAGACAAGACTGTATATACCATTGGAGCTGAAGCATCTGGAGGTTCAATAGCGGGTCCTCACACAAAAGAAATGGGATACATTTCGTATTTTGAGGTAACATTTGATTTTAATGTATTTTTGACATTTAATGTGTTTTTTGTAAAATGTCGAAAAATAAAGTGTACGTAAGAGTATTAGAGGAAAGTTTTATTACATGGTTATACATGGACATTTTATTTATCACAGGCAAATTTATAAATTGAGTACTCATCAAATTATTTTACAAGTTATAATTTAATTTATAATTATATTACGAAATAATTAATGCATGGCGAGGAAGGTATCACCATGAGTTAACAGTGGCCTAGAAGTGTCATCGATTCAGTGGTAATGGATCGATATCGAACATAATATTTTTTTACATTTGTTTTTATTGCGTTTATTTGTTTAAGGTTTGTGCGATGATTGCAAATGGAGCAGAAGTTTTCCGCGACGAAGAACAAAAGGTCCCATATCTAGTACAAGGTGACCAGTGGATAGGATATGATGATATAAAAAGTTTTGAAACTAAGGTTAGTAGTCTGGTTTCCGAGTAGAACGCTTATTGTTCACAATATTTCAGGTGAAAAAAAAGAAATCGAATTTTCTAAAAGTTTATGGTCATTGACAAATTTATCTATGTATAATCAGAGCAGAGAAAGCTGATGGGTCAACAAATAACAAATAACAAATCTAAAAAAAAAAACAAGAAGGTAATGAAAGGGACAGAAATCATTAGGAAAATCAAAACATTTTTAGTTTCAATGTTGCAAATATTAAAAAATGACAAAAATGGGGAAAATGTCAGAGAGACTGCAATCCAAACACAGAAAAAGGAATTCGACGATACCAAAGGGGCAGACAGAAATAATTAATTCGGAAGGTAGACAAGACCATGGCCAAAAAATGAGACAAACATAGAACACACAACACTACACTAAAAACTTAAGCTCGAGTAACACGAACCCTACAAAAATTAAGGTGAGTTCAGTTGCTCCGAAAGGGTAAAAAAATCAGAGGAATTTGCAAATCTAGAGGTCTCCTCAAAGCCTTCAATAAAGGTGTTATACCATCCCTGTGAAATATTTCACATTTTGTTCAAAGACATGACACGGATATGAAGTAAACATCAGAAATAACCACCACTCATTTACAATTGTTCAAATATAATTTTGAACATGAACACTTAGTGGTAAGCAGTTGTTCATGTCTCTTAAAATGCATCGGTTGTGTAATAACTTGAGATTTTGTCAAAAAAAAGAAGTAAGCAGGAAATGAGTTCATTAATTCAACCCTTGGCAACTTTCTTCTGATTATTAAATTGGATTAAAACGGTGTTTACATAATTTTATTTCTACATCAAAATCCCTTAGAAGTAGTTAATTTTTCCTGGATTCGTTTTGACTTGTCCTTTTCGTATGAAATTACCTCTTGTCGTGTCAAACAAATATAACTGCTGTTGAATGTTAAATGTGTTTGAGTGCTTCTTTTGCTTTGTTTTGATCTTGGACTCCCTACGTTTTGATTCTGATGCTACTGATGAGAGATTACTCCTTGAAATGTACATAAAGCATACAAAAAGTCTCCATATTTATTCACCATTGGTAATTTGGTTTTTTCTTACATGTATTTTTTTTTATAATATTCAGGTAGGAGCAGTAATGTTTAACATATTCACGTTTTTTTAAATTTTTGGCGATGTAGTATTCAACACTTGTTAAATGCCTTGTGAAAACCTCTAGATTTGTAAATTTCATCTGTTTTTCCTGTGGTTGTAATGCATTTTCTCTCAAATTTATCTCCGATCTTTTTATTTTCATTACATATATTTCAATTTTACAACTTAATTATCTCAGTGAACAGACGTTGTAATTGTCATGTGCCAAGATATATATTACCCACACATTTGCAAATGGTTATCCTAAAATAAGTTTTCAATAAAGTGTATGCAAATGATAACATTTATCACCTATCACCACGACACATTGCAAAATTAGCATTAAAATTTCATAGACGTGTTGTTTGAATGTATATTATAAATTTAAAAAGATAAAATAAAGGTCCCGCCATAGTAACATTGCCATACAGTTGATTTCTTCTGTAAAACTTAGTCTTAAACTTGGTAACTTATTCAGATGCTCATTAGGGAATGAACAGCTTGCCAATTTGTATTTTTTTTCTCGTCGGAAAACAACACAGAAATAAAATACTCTATTAATGTCGCCATCAAGATTTGGTTATATCTGGCTATATTTGCTTTAAATGTATGATGCAATTACCGTTGTTGTAAGATCTGTTTACAAGCTGTTATTGACGTTTTTTGTCTTACTAAACTAGAAATGTTCTTCTTTGTAGGCAAAATGGGTAAAACAGAATAAATTTGGTGGCGTTATGGTATGGTCGTTAGCTTTGGATGACTTTACTGGTACGGCATGTAAATCAGGATCAAAATTTCCAATGGTTAAAACCTTAAAGCGTATTCTTACACAAGAGGACAAAACAGCGTTAGAAAATGATCCCTCCAAGTTAACGGGTTTGCCATTAGTAAAAAATAATACTGTAAGTACACATGAATCGGAAGTATCGAGTTCAACGTTCTCCTCTCCATCAACTAACATAGAAGTTGGTAACTCTGCCATCACAATAGACAAAACTAATGTGAATATCCAGTCTGATTTGCAAACGTTAGAATCTTCTCTTGAGAAAAAGGTACAAACTTCTGAAATACATACATCAGAGAAGGAAACGTTAGCTTCACAAGAGGTTAAGATTTCCAACAATATAAATAACTTAAAGGTAAATTCTTCTGACAAGTTGGTTTCTGAGGTGTTATCTGAGAAAAATGGGAACGAAACCATATCAATGGCTTTATTAGAAGGCGAAAATAAATCAAAGGTAAAGATTTCAACTGATCCAAACTCGGCAAATACTTCTGAACATGGAATGCAAGAGTCAGATGCTCGTTTATTAATTAATTCCAACCAAAATTCTGATCTTGATGGCGGAACTACTTCTAATGATGACACCACTTTGCAAAGTTCAGACACCAAAACTGTCAAATCGTCAGTTAACGTAACAGAAAATAAAGCCCCTGAATTAAAAACAATTGATGAAATGTTACCCATAAATGACGCAAAAGATACCGTTGGAATAAAACCCACGATAGCGAGCAA
This sequence comes from Geukensia granosissima, assembly GCA_032357055.1. Classification (NCBI taxonomy): domain Eukaryota; kingdom Metazoa; phylum Mollusca; class Bivalvia; order Mytilida; family Mytilidae; genus Geukensia; species Geukensia granosissima. The sequence continues at coordinate 8,717 of JAULBM010288592.1, read as the reverse complement.
TATGGGCTCGGCAAATTCTATTAAAGGACAAACAGATATCAATGGAAACAAAATCAATAGTGATTTTGAAAACAGTAAAGGTAAAGATAGTATTGACAAAACGGAAATGAGTAATTCAGTGCAAAATAACATTAGAGTACAAAACAATTCAGCTACAATGACAAAACAAACTGCTAGCGATCTTACAGACTATAATGTAGCAATTTTGAAGGATAAATCAAATAAAACACAGTCTCCTGCTTCACAAATTTTGACTGCTGATTCTCAGGTTCCTGGTGACACCGGATTTGACATTCTAGGTAATCATACTGTGAAGGAGATTGCATTGTCTGATAATAGTACGACAGCCAATAAACTTGAACCAAACAAAGAAAAATCAAAAGACAGGATCGTAGTGATTGGCGATCACACACAGAATGTTCAGTCACAATCTACAGCAACCGTTACTAACAATAATAAACAAATAGACAATTCTAAAGCAATGGAATCTTTAAGAAGTAATGATAAGAAAACAGATAATTTACAACTGGGAATCGTTACAACTGCAGATATCAATGTGACTAAACAAAAAGAGGATAAACTTATCAGAAAGACAAGTTTAGAAGACAGGTTAAGAGGAGTTTCCGCCGGAGAGCAGTCAGATATTAGTAAAATAAGCACATCCCAAGATTTGCTAGATGTAAGACCTGTCGTAGAAGACGATGATCTAATAAACTCAACCGAAAAAAGTATGGGACGAATGCAGTCTGAAACAGCCGTCAAAATTACGAATATAACACTAGAGGATTTAACGTTAGCAAATGATAATGAATCGTCTGATTCAAATATTCTCAGGCAAAATTCATCCTTAATGAAAATCTCTAAGAAAACTGATGTCAATTCAAGTATTTCACCAAGTACAATGGTTGACAAAGAACTCTCTCAATCTGCCGAACCAGATATAACTCCTGTAGACCAAAAATCAAGCAAATCGACACAAGATAAAGTAAATATCAAATCGACACGAGATAAGGTAAATATGAATATAGTATTAGAAGTGAAAAGTTCTGATATAACAACTAATACAAAACAGGCAAATGGTACTGGTAATGATAATGTAACGGAAATTGGACGGACAAAAACTACACAACGTGAACGTAAAAGGAAACGTGGCAGATCGAAGAAAAAGCGGAAGAACAACCCGCAGGAATCAGCTACAAATTTGCCAGATAACATTTCAAAAACAACACAGATGACATCGGGAAAATCCGATACGACATCCACTGAATCACCACTGTTGAGTTTAAGTAACACAAAAACGTCCTTGAAAAATACAGAAGAAAAGAGGTTAGTGAGTGAGGGTTCGACACGCGTGCGACGTTCTCATCAACAACATGACCTTTATGAGACACACTTTCGAAGCAGATCATTACTGCAAGCGACAAATGAAGGAAATCAGGAAAATACCTCAGGAGTAAATTCAGTGATAACGTCTCTCTTAGGTCTCGTTTCCAATTTGGTTGGAGGAAACAGGCGTGTGAATCAAAGGACTACCGAGTCTACCGGGAATGACAGAAGACAAGAAGAAAGTAGAAGACGCATTCAACCTACATCTCGTCCAGCTTTAACTAATACTCAGTTGCGAGCACTTCAGAGAATAAGAGCTCTACAGTTGCAAAGATTAAATGAACGAGAAAGTCAACAAAGGACACAAGCCGTGGATCAGGCCGAGCGACAAGGCCAACCACAAATTCGTGCGGGAGGTACAGGAAACATTCTACCCCAAAGCGATTCAAGAAATAGAGTTGCTGATGCCGAACCGACAGTTAATTCATCTCCAACAAGACGAATTGTCTCCAATGGATTTCCAGACGCAAGATTAAGTAATCGAGGAAGTCAACAAATGCCACCAGCTGTGGATCAAACGAACAGGCAAACATCAATTCGTACAGGTGGTTCTGGTCGAATCCAGCTACGAAACGGGTTAAGAAATAGAAATGCTGAAGGTGAACCTACAGCTGCTAATTCCACTCCAACAAGACGCAATGGTTCTAATAGATTTCCAGACGCAAGATTTACTGATCGAGATGTACAAGGAAGGTCACCAGTCGTTGATCAGACAAGTAGGCAAGAACTAACCCAAATTCGTATGGGAGTTCCAGGACGAATCCAACAACGAAATGGGTTAAGAAATAGAGTCGCCGAACGTGAACCTCAAGGCATGTCTTCTTCAGTAAGACGAAATGGTTCCAACGGATCTCAAGACTCAACAGGACAACAAATTCGACAAGTACGACAAAGACACCGTGGATCAGCTGTAGGCAACGACGGCCGATTTATTCTAGATAATCGTGGAACTCGAGGACAAAATCTTGGTGCAAGCACAGTGACAGAATCACAGTCTCCTGACAACAGTCGGCAAAGGCGACCGATCCTTGTTCCCCGTAATGATCTTCCGTTTCTTGAACAAGCACCTGCTCAGACAAATACTATAACGGAATCACAATCAGGATCACAAGGCCGTAGAACAAGTAATGTGGACACTATGACAAGGAACAGTCAATTAAGAGATCAATTGCGCGATTCCTTTCTAAATCAAGTTCTCGATGCCCCAAACGAACCGCAGTTAAGCACCATGGATGCCGCCCGTCTTCGAGCATCCTTGCGTCAAGCAGAAAGAAACGCTAACCAAAATAGAGCATCACAAAGACGAATGTTACAACGTCAAAATATTGATCCTGCAGATCGTAGCAGATCTTCCATTGGCGGAGGTAGACTTAGAATTCCAATACCATCTTCATCGCCCATTATCGCCAACGATCTAAGAGCTGGAGATCAAAATAATAATGTGCGACCACGAATTCATCAATTAGGTGTAGAGTTAGATGTTACTGATCTAGGTCCATCTCCTCCAACCCAAAGTTCTGAGGGGCTTCTTCAAGTTCCACATCCAACAAACCCAACAGGTAGATTGCAAAATGGATTATCAGCAGACCAGAAATCGGTACTGGAGGTTACTGTGCCGCCATCTTCTGAACCTCGTCCAGACAGAAATCAGCCGGAGCGTAATCTTGCAGTCCAACCTAACACAACTGCAAGACGTATTTTACAAAATGATATACTTGTTCCACGTGGCAATATGCGACAGCAAAATCAAATACTTACTGCAAGAACTATGCCTTTAAATAGAAATTTAGATATAACTCCTTCCAAGCAGGAAAGCAATAATGTGATGTCAGATCAGCAACAATTGCAAAAAAGACTTGTTGGATTTTTAAATAATAACAATATCATTACACAACCAGAGGAAGTAAGCAGTATAGATAATACCAGAAATCAGAATATTCTTCAAAACTCGGTTGTACAGGATCATTTTAGATCTCAACAAAATACTGTACAAGAAGGGCCACAGATTTTAGAACAACAAAGAAATCGAATGCTTCCAATACAACCATTACTAACAAGAACTATGCCTTTAAATTTAGATATCAGTCGATCCAACCCAGAAAGCAATAGTGCCGTATCAGATCATCAACAACAGTCGCAAGCAAGAATTTTTGAATTTGCAAATAATGAAATCGTTTCAGGTCTGACTGAGGATCCAGCAAATCAGAATCCAAATTCGGTTATGTTGGGTAATCTTAGATCTAATGCTGTACCAGCCGTTCCACAGATTTTAATCCAACAAAGAAGCAGCATACCTTCTGTACAACCATTGGCTGAAAGTAATCAAAACAGTTTGAGTCTTGAAAACTTAACAATTTTCCCCGATAAGTCAACAAATAATGCAAATTCAATGAACTCAATTTTAAGGCAAATTCAAAGCTTCAGAGAACAAACTAATACCATAGGTCAGCCAATACAAAATATACAGGAAGCTATCGCATCAGACAATCCCTTAAACAATGGAACGCGCATATCAGCAACTAACACGTCCTCTGCCGGAAATGCATTGGCAACATTGTTAAAGAACAGATTTCCACAATTAACGTCCAGTCAGATTTCATCCTTGAGCAAAGAAATACAGAAACAAGTACAAGAGACTATTAAAGCAAAGCTTACTGTTGGACTACAAACTTCTGCAGTAAATAATAAGACATCATCAGTTCTAACACCTGTTTATCAAACTACTACCCAAAATGTTGTTCTGTTGAAACCAGATAAATTTATATCACCGAGCACGGTTCCAATTAAACAACGTAGTGGGCAATCGACAATAAGAAATACAACAGATATTATTGAACAAATTTCAAAAATGCAGTCAGAGCAGCAGGATGCTTCAAATAAAATACAAGGTTTGCAAATGATATCTAAGAAAAACGAGTTGACGCCCAAGAATATTGGGAATACCATAAATATAGAACAATTACGTCGTGAACTAATACGTAGTGGAATACCTGGTAATCTTGTTATTCAAATAAACCCTGTTCCTGTTATTACCCAACGCGGAGTGCAAACTTCTAATACGGAGAATATAGTCGATAGAAACTTGCCTTCTGCACATAGCTTAAGCAACAGTGTACATTCCGAAAAACCGTTAGTCACTAGATTGAGAAATCCGACCAGCAATATACTTCTGTTGCGCAACAGATTCGTGAATAGAAAACTACCACGTGTTCCACATCAGCTGATAACAACAACACAAGCAATACCTCAGTCGAAAATGAATGCTATCCAATCACCTCATGAACTTATTATTAAAGAAAGGGGAAACTCAGCAGCAGAGTTATCGGTCCTGCCGTCAACGCCATCTACGTCACCTAGACAACAAATACGCGCATCGAATCAAACTGTTATATTAAGAAGTATGTCAAAGAATAATGCTCAATTGCCAGAATCTGAAGTTTTGTGGAAATGGCAAGTTTAAATATTATAGGTAAAAATTCAAGGTTAATTAAAAGGAATTAACTGTCATAGCTACAAATAAGGAAACATTTATGTTGAGCACAAAGTTTTGTCACCAGAACGTCATTTATAAGGAAAGTAAAGGATCCGTTCATCAGACGAGTGCACTTTTATAAAAATTGTTACAAGTTTATTGTTATAAAATACTTGACGTCATTTTACATCCGTTGGAGACAGACACTGACTGCCGTTTCATTATTACTTGCTTTATTAGATATGGTTATTATCACTTTTTTAAAATGAAGAATATCTGTAAAGAATTCAATTAAATTTGATTTTCTTAAAACAAGAAAAAGTCACCCTTCGAAAATGTCAGCATTTAACTTTCATACAGACTAAAAAATATGACTTATTCATTGTTCTGATAAGGAAATGCAAGAAATATAAATACAAAACTTTATGGAGTAAACTATTACAAAACAGGTGAATGAAATTCCCAAATCGTCTTTGATATTTAGACCAGAAATAAAGGATTTAAAATCTTCTTTAAAAATGCCTAACTGTAGGACATTTGTCAACAATAATATCTTCACAGACTTCTGAGTCGCCTTTGTCTTGCAGAGCGACATGAAGGTATCACTAGTAGACGTCTTGCGTGACAGAAAATCTTACTCAGCAACCAAACCTTCCTGATATTTCGCACAATTTTTTGCTAAGACGACGTGTATCGTGCAAGGCAGTTTAAAGTCCATCACATGCCCATTTCCTGTTTGCCGAGACTTTCACCATTTTTATGTTGGAAAATGTCAATTCCAATAGCTTGGTGATATTAGGCACTGAATTTTGGTTTGAAGAAGTGCATCGTGTAAGGCAGCTTAGCGTCGGTCACATTTCCACTTCCACCATTTTTTCATGTTGGGTAAATTCTGTCACATTTTACTCTACAATTGCACAGGTTAGCTTCCTAACATGTGGCAACGAGCTTCAATTTGAATTACTTCATCGCGGACGACAGCTTTGAATTGGTCGCAAGTCAGATTCCTTTTCCCGAAATTTTTTTGTTAATGTAGGGAGGAAAATTGTTGTCCTATTTATCTCAGGAGTCATAAAGTTTGCTTCCTGGTATTTTACACATAGGAAATCATTATGGCGTCTGTATCATGTAAGACCGTTTTTAACATGTTGCGTGTCCTCTTTCTGTAGCCATTTGTCAATATACCATAACAATATGTGGAAGCACACATGTCTTCTGAGGAAGACCCACTATTAAGTTTTATAAAATGTTAACTTTTTTCTTGTTCATTGTATGTTTCATTTTAAATGTACATGAAACAACACATAGGACTCTTTTTATAACAAAAGAGTTAGCCACAAACATATTGGTTCATTAGTTCACAATCATGCAACTTGCCACCATGCATTGTAAAATATTAATTTCATAACAGTTACTATAAAATTGTATGCTGTTCATATTTGAAATACATCTCATTAAAAATCCTTGTATACATTTTTTTCTTATATATGCATATTTGTCCAAAGTAAATTTGTCTTTCTTTATGTGTCCAGAGTAAACCTATGACATGTAAGTTTATCGTTACAAGTCCGGAGTAAACCTATGACATGTTTGTTTATCCTTACAAGTCCAGAGTAAACCTATGACATGTTTGTTTATCCTTACAAGTCCGGAGTAAACCTATGACATGTTTGTTTATCCTTACAAGTCCAGAGTAAACCTATGACTTGTTTGTTTATCTGTACAAGTCTCCAGAGTAAACCTATGACATGTTTGTTTATCCTTACAAGTCCAGAGTAAACCTATGACATGTTTGTTTATCATAACAAGTTCAGTGTAAACCTATGACATGTTTGTTAATCCTTACAAGACCAGTGTAAACCTATGACATGTTTGTTTATCCTTACAAGTCAAGAGTAAACCTATGACATGTTTGTTGATCCTTACAAGTCCAGAGTAAACCTATGACATGTTTGTTTATCATAACAAGTCCAGAGTAAACCTATGACATGTTTGTTTATCCTTACAAGTCTAGCGTAAACCTACGACATGTTTGTTTATCGTTACAAGTCCAGAGGTAACCTATGACTTGCTTGTTAATCCTTACAAGTCCAGACCAAACCTATGACTTGTTTGTTTATCCTTACAATTCCAGAGTAAACCTATGACTTGTTTGTTTATCCTTACAATTCCAGAGTAAACCTATGACTTGTTTGTTTATCCTTACAAGTCAAGAGTAAACCTATGACTTGTGTGTTTATCCTTACAAGTCCAGAGTAAACCTATAACATGTTTGTTTATCTTTACAAGTCCAGTGTAAACCATCAACATGTTTGTTTATCCTTACAAGTCCAGTGTAAACCTATGACATGTTTGTTTATCCTTACAAGTCCAGAGTAAACCTATGACATGTTTGTTTATCGTTACAAGTCCAGAGTAAACCTATGACATGTTTGTTGATCCTTACAAGTCCAGAGTATACCTATGACATGTTTGTTTATCCTTACAAGTCCAGAGTAAACCTATGACATGTTTGTTTATCCTTACAAGTCCAGAGTAAACCTATGACATGTTTGTTGATCCTTACAAGTCCAGAGTAAACCTATGACTTGTTTGTTTATCCTTACAAGTCCAGAGTAGACCAATGATATATTTGTTTATCCTTTCTAGTGCAAAGTAAAATTTTGACATATTGAAATATTAGTTTATCCTAATGAATCCAGGGTAAATCTATGACCTATGTGTTTTCCTATGATTCCAGGGTAGACTTATGCATATAATGTTTATTCTTAAATCTGTGTCCAGATTAGGTCTATGGTATATTTGTTTATCCTGATGGATCTAGAGTGTAGACTTGTAACATATTTATAATTCTTCATCAGTCCAGGGTATACCTATGCAATGTGTTCATTACCGCAAGTCCAGGGTAGACCTACTAATCCTAATGCGCCCGGAGTAGACTTATGACGTATTTTTTTTCTAATGAGTGCTCTATAAAACGAATTCATATATACCAAACGGGCAGACAGAAATCGTTAAGTCAGAAGACATACAAGACCATGCCAAACAAAAAGACGTATGCGGGAGTTTTATTTTTCGTTATGTGTTCATGTCATTATAAAACATGGGTAAAATAAAGGATTATAAACAACTGGGTAACAGGTTCCAGACTTTGGATAAGCTCATTAAGCATGTGATGGGGGTAAATCATGATTGTGAACACTTAACCCTACCCCATACCCATACCCATATCCGTGGTGTGAACAAAACGACATAAAAACAAATTTTAAAATCCAACTGCACAGAATTTAACTTTTGAAAACGATTACTATTATAGCACGCACACAATTACAAATATAACAAGAGGCAACAAGTTGTACCGACCACAAAAATGTACTCGTTAGTTCAACAGACACTAAAGAAAAATTTTATTAAGTAATCAATTCACTAAAATTTCCGTCAATGTCATTAGTCAAAGAGTGACCACAAAACCAATATAATGAAATTCTTAGGTATTTTCACAAAATTGTCTGACAGTGACGGAGAGACTGTGTTGTGACGGTAAACCGTTTTAGTTAATTTGTTCTTAAGTAAAAACATTTTAATGCAGTCTTCCTGTACGTAGTTTGTGTTCATATAAAATATAGAATATAAAAATTAAGGTATTTCCCGCAACGTATTGTCTATTCCATCACAGGCAGTAGCTCATCCGAAAACAAAAAAAACAACTGCGTGATTGGGCATATATAACTAGCATATTAAAATTAACGCATAGATTTAATTCGTTTTGACTCCTACTGAAAGATAAATTTATTAGGATTATTTTGAGTCTAGTTTTGTTCATTTCTGGTGATGTTGGAAGAAGTTATAACCCTCTGAA
>JAULBM010288581.1:0-15950 GCA_032357055.1 Geukensia granosissima | reverse complement strand
ATAAAAAGCATGTTGGGTGAATTAAAGCCTGTATCTTAATACTGCTCATTTGCTTATTAAATAAATTACACGGTCCTATAAATTAGAAAAGTAAGTGCAGAAGGAAACTAAAAATGCACAAGTAAACTGCTTTTACTGCACAGATAAATCGTTTTTACGATTGTGGATTTAATAAATAAAATGGTAAATAACTCATGCATTTAGGTGGTAAATAGGTCTCTATGTTGCAAGTTTATTTTTCTTTATACTTGAAAATTGATAGTATAAATGTATTCTATTTTTAAACTTTAAGGGCGCATCAGCTCTAAATTACATTGACGTTTGCTTCGATCCTGTACCGAAACAGAGAAGTTTTTATATTCGCGGTGCCGAAAGCAAAACACCTTATGCAGATATAGACCTGACGGTTTCAGCTGATCCATTATCTAGTTCAGACGAGGAAAAAGTTGAAGACGACGACGATAGCTTTATCAGCGTTCCGTACATTCATTGGGAAGCAGATAGTGATTAACAATCCTGTAAATAGGACATGTTTTACTTTTTAATTATTATTTTACATGTATTTATTTTGTAATTATTATTTGACATGTATATTTTTTGCTTCTGATTTCATCTCGTACAAAAATAAAATGCATTGTGTTCCTTTTTTATTTCGTCACAATTATTTCCAACTAGCCACTTAGAAAATAGTTGATTTTTTATTGGTATATGAATCAAAAATTCTTTCTTACAATAAATTGATGAATTGTTTAACATTCATGAAATTATCCCCAGTTGTTCTGATTTTTACCAGTGTATTTCTCTTATCAAGTAAGAAAAGATACGATAAACAATTTGGTTTCTGTGCATTACAAGTCATCTTTAATGGAATCAATATGATCATAAGCTGATCAGAGTTTTCAGGGGTGTATTACTATGGTAGTTTAATTCCTAAAACGTGAAACCAATTTTAAATTGCTTGTTTGTTTGTTTGTTGGTTGCTTAACGTCCAGTGGCAAATATTTCGTGCATATTCAGGACGAGAACAAGTTAAACTATTATCAATATAAAAAAGGGGTGGGATGGGACACAACAGGGCAACGGTTTTTGACTGCCATTGGAAAAAGGGAGTGATGGGTAGGGACAAAAAATTTAGCCTTTTGTAGCGGCATAAACCTACTCTTTTTCGAAAACTACAAAAGGGGTCTTTTATGTGCAAGGAGCGTGGCACTATCCGAACACGTCACCCACTATGGTCCACGGTCAGGCTTTCTGTATTTTATAACCTGGCAACCGCCCAATGAGAGTGCCTCCTCTATCTGCCAACTGGGGTTCGCGTTGGGTCAGCTCGGTGGGTTGAGCCCTGGAGACCGCTCCGGTGCCCAGATTCAGATTATGTCTTATGTTCGTTTGAACGGTATAGGGGGTGTGCTCACAAAGTATGTAAAACGACGGATGAACGGACGGATAGCTCGACAGAAATAGTGATCCTTATTGCTCACAGTCTTTGTTAGCGGGGGTAGGAAAAGTTAATATTTTTAATATAAATGTCCTGTCAGTTATTGTTTTTTTTTTTGTATTATCTATTGACACCAGGATTTAAAGCCAATACTATAGATTTTTTACCAGTTAGTTCCATGAATCATAGTTATAATATTTAAAAGAAAAATATATTGAATATTGCCCAAAAGACAAAATCCTCATTTTATCTGGGGGTGTGCACTGCATAATTTGTCGTTAAACTGCTTCATTTAGCTTACTTAGTTCACGAGATTTTCGTGGGGCACCAAACAAATAGTGCCTTTCATTCCCCTCTTATATCAGATAACAGATTATTGGCTATGAACTTTATGAATAATTTCATTTTTTTTTTTTGTATTTTGAGTTTTGTTTTACATCTTCCGTTATAGAATGGACTCTTTGATTATTATTGAATTGACGGCCGTTATGGGACCTGTAGAAGCTTAAATTCGACTGTCATTTGGTGGAAGGCTTTCTCATAGAAAATCATGCCTCATCCCTTATTTTTATAAAATAGAAACACAACGACAGTATATGCAAAATTAAATTTTGCTGTGTACGAGCGCGTTTCTGGATTAACCTTCATCAGATACTTGGGTCCAAATTTTGGAAAACTGGGAACTAAGTGCAGAACCATCGCTACCGTATTACAGTAATTTTGTGGGACTTAAGATTTAACATTGTTTGAATGATGTAAACTGTAATTATCATTTTTAGTTTAATCTTAGTCTCAATTTCTACTAACGTTTCTTGCAAAAAAATTTTTTAAAAATATTTAGTTGACACGGAAACCTACAACAGATAAATATTTTAATAAGCTGATAATCTTAGTTTACAACACAACTCACAGAAGAATTATTTATATATTTACACTTTTCGCCATTTTTTAGCAAACAAAAAAAATATTCTGAATGCGATTTTCATCGTCTTGTGTTAAAAAAGGTAACGCTGTAACCATAAACAATTGTTTCTCGATGATCATTTCCCTCCCAAAACACGGTAGAGTATTTAACATTATAACAGGTAATAAATTTATGCAGTTGATCAGAATATACGTCTAAAAAGATTAATAACACTTGTAATTCCATAATTTTGCAACTATTGAAATTGGATTTTATATATTTTATTTGTAAGTTACTGGGATTGCCTTTATTCCCATATGGTCGACTGGTTACTCAGCTTGTCGTTTTGATTAAAATACAGATAAATCCATAAAAGTCTTCAGAATTCTTCATGCATATTTTGCTATTCGTATTATGGAAAGAATCAACATGAACAATTTATGGTTTAAATACATGTTAAAACCCCAGTCAGTGTAAAGGGTTTTAGTAACATAAATATCTGTCTATGTTATCCAAAAACATTTATCTAATTTGAACGGCCACCTCAATTCTTTAAAGTGAACTTGAATCTTGTGATCAAATATTAACACAAAACTAAAGAAATTAATAACACAAAATTACAAATGTTGAATAAATATGCAGAATTTAGTATGCCACATGTACATTTCAAGGAGTAACCTCTCGTCGGTAGCATTTCAATCAAAACATAAGAAACCCAAGATTCAAACATAGCAAAAGAAGCACTCAAATTCAAACAAATCGAAATGGAAAGTCAAATGCGACACGGATAACTGATTGAAAATCAATACTTTCTGCTTTTATTAAATAAAGAGATCATTTTTACTCGGCTTTTTTAATCTATCATGTTTGTTTGTCTCGATTGTATTCATGATGAATGTAACGACTTATCATGTTCGTCGCAATAAATGGAAATGTACAAATTTCTCCTTAACAATCATGTTTATTCCTTGAAATAACGTCATCATAAATTTGTACATTCTAAGAAATAGGTTAGACATGTGTTAATTAAACTGAAATTATTTTGCTATTTACATGTCTTTTCTATTTCCTGTCAGGAATTTACAGTGTCATAGTCGTTTATTCAATAAAAAATGTCATTCATCCCCAAACACATTTCTGCACTTGTCACAAACAATTAAGACAGATATGTTTAATGGCCGTAATTTCTTTCAAAGGATTGGTCATTTTCTTTTTGTACTTTTTCGTTTCATGTGAGGATTGTTTGCTATAAAAATGCCAGCGTTTAGCATGTTTATTTAGAACGTTAGCATGTGTATCAAGTACTTCATTATTTAACACATTATATTTTGCACTCATAACCTGGTTTTCTTTGGCTATTAATCATATTTTTACACTAAATCCCAACCGGACGTATTTTGATTGATGTCGTATCCCAAGAGGACCAAGTTTGTTATCCAAATATGTTTGGATTATGAACTAGCTGTCAGAAACAGCAAGTACGTTTTCATGGTCAGTACATCTTGTTGTTACTTGTTTTCTGTGTTATACTGTACGTAGTTTGTATGCAAGTGCTTTTTAAAGTTTGATTTTATGTTGTTTTGTCATAAAACTATCACAGGTTAGGGGGGTGTTAAGTACTCATGGATATTTTTAACCCCGCCACATACTTTGTGTGTGCCCAAGCCAGGAACTTGTAATCCAGTGGATGTCGTTGTCTTTATATTTATACAAGTATTACTTGTTATATATTTTTTACCTATTTTGCTGATAGTTGATACATTTAAAAATCAGGACATTTTACTTTTGGCGCATTTGACAACTTGCCACTGATTTGTGGGAATCGGTAACTAGAGTCTACCCTTTTATGTTTGTAAGGTATAGTGTTTTGATTAGGCATTGTGATTTTTGTTAAAAATATTTATAAGTCGTGCCCTTATAGTATTACAAGATAACTGTGGTATTTGAATTATAAGTAATCAATTCCTGTTGCATTTATTTAAATAAGAATCTGGAGTTTCGAGACATTTTACCAGTTTAAGAGCATCATTATCTATTATTATTTTTTTTATTTCCAAGTAAGGAATCACCTTGCTAAATCAAAGTCAGCAATGTTAAATTGTTATCCTCAATCCATAAAGCCCTAAATATCTCAAATAAAAATACTTATACGTTTTTTTTTTTCATGTATGGTATAGCTCAATTGATTTCCCATTAACTTTTATTTTAATTATTATTTTGATCATTTTTTTAGAAATCTTAATCAGGACTAAAATGCCCTGTACATAAGAATGTTGATTATTCTAAGAAGGGGGTCGACAAGAAGGGTAAAACATTAAAGCAACACCCATTGTAATTTAACGATATCTCGAGAACCCGTCCAACAAACATATCCGATTTGTTTTTGTGTCACTTGTAATTTATAAATAACCTTACTGACTGATATAATCTATAAATTATTGTGTACGTTTACGAAGGATAAGCTAGAAGTTAAATTAACGGGAAATGTTGTTGTCCTCTAATTAAATTAATGTCTTTCGCCACGTATAATCTGTTTTTTGCAATGGCTGCTTGCCCATTTTGTTGTTGATAAGATGAAGATATTATTTTGATATTACCAACAAGTACTCAAGAATTATATTTAAGGTCAAAGATTAAGACTAAACATGGGTTTCCTAAAATCAATTAATAAAGAATAGAACAAAAAACGAGAAACGTCAATTTTGCATGAAGTATACACCAACTCTTTGCCTTTCGGGGAAAGTATACACCAACTCTTTGCCTTTCAGAAGGCACTGAAATTTGTCTAGATCGCCCAAATTATGGCCAAAATCGGAACAAGAACCCCCCCCCCCCAAAACAACAGCTTTTGCCTAACTGAAACATTACTTTTCATTAAAAAAACAAAAATTGTCCGTTCTTATCCCCGAGACTTTCATATGTAAGTGGTAGTACATGCACAAAAACTATTGTATAGCTTAAGAGTTGCGGAAAAGGGGATGTTTACCCTTCCGAAACACACTCTTGTTTTGTAAGGGATTTCGTGGAGGGAATCAAAACCTTTGTTGTTATTTTTTCGCTTTATCTTTTAGCTTGTTTTAAATTTGTCATGTCTGTTTGGTCTATTCAATTTTGATAACTCGCATGGGTATTTTTACTTGATTTAGGAAGCGTGTTAACATTTTAATCGTTATCTGTTATGTTCAACTTAATATGTTTAGGAACCACACTACAATAAAAATGGGAGGACAAAAAATGAAAATAATCTTTAACATTAAAGTTAAAACCATAGCTATATCAGCAAAATCAGACTTGAACATTCTTATCACAAATTAAGTTGTAATTACATATGGTTTTACGTTTGTTTGTAAAAATTAATTCATACCAAGAGTTATGAAGTGTTCTGAATAATAACTTTCAATTACCATAGAGACCATGACATTTTGATGATTTTAACATTTCTTAAATACTGAAGTATCATGTATTGGTTTAAAATGTATTTGATTTTGGTTTTCAACATCGATCCTTAGAACATAATCCATTTCAAGGGATTTTCATCGTGTGTTTTCATTGCTGTTTTGTCACACCACTGTCCCAGGTAAGGGGGAAGGTTGAGCGCTCACAAACATGTTTAACAGCGTCACCTACTTAATGTGCCTGTCTCAGGCACCTGTAGTTCATTGATTTTCGTTGTTTTAATAGTCATTTAATGTTATTCTTTCACCTTCTCTGCAATATATTAGGTCGATTGTCGTGTTCTATTAATACTTTCACATTTCTTGTTGGGGTGGGGGGGGGGGGTATTTACAGCTTCCATTATGGTAAGGCTCCGGTTCATGCATGAAGCTCGTAAAGGGGCCTCTATTAGTTGTAATTCGACTGTCATTTTGGTCGATGGCTGTCTCATGGACTTTGCGCAGTGTCACGAACCTACTACTACCGTAACAGACATAAATATTCATCAAGGTTACTGCGAAGTCTAATCTCAAGATTCCTATATAAATTCTTATGAATTTCACGTTGGTAAACTTTTATTTTCAATTGTTATCGAAATAAGAGCATAATGAGCTTGACAATGGTCTATACCAATACCAGAAAATCATATTTATTATACTTTTCAAAGATATATATATAGCATAGATCGCGAGATGAGAGAAATGTTGAAAAACCGTAAGAGACACCCTGTGTAACAATATGCGTTACAAGACTATTGTTACACCTGTTTCCCCACTAATCAAACAGACAAAAGAAGAACCATTAAGTTCTCGTGGCAAATTTCATAACGAAAAGCAACTAAATGCTCAACAAAGAATAGAGATAGATGAAATAACCCCCCAGCAATACTAATAGGGGCAACGCCCCTTTTGTTTGTTTTTCTATAAAAGGAATTCGAAGATACCAAAGGGGGTAGACAGAAATCGTAAAGTCGGAAGACAGACAAGATCATGGCCAACAAAATAAAACAAAAGACAAAGATAGAACATTCGTCACAACACTGAAAACTAAAGCTGGAGTAACATGAACCCTACAAAATCCCGGGTGAGTTCAGGTGCTCCGGAAGGGTATGCAACTCCTGCTCCACTAGTGGTACCCGTCGTGTTACTCAGTAGTCAGAGCCAGTGTATAGTCACAATAAATGTAAGTCACAACCGGTATAGGAACGGATTTGTATTCATGACAGTGGGAAGATATCCATCGTCATTTGTGAAATGGATATTTCGTACCGGTAAACCAAATCATGATGCCGACCAAAAAAAAAAAATTCCTGAGTGATGACTCTAATCAATCCGTGAGGAACTCTTGGCTCAGTAGCTTTCTTGTCAGCTGCAACCCTCTATCAATAAAATCCTGATAAAAGGCAAAAGCCTTGGAGTAACGTATCAATTGAGAAATATACACTCCGTATGCAAGTGCGGCTGGAATGTTGCAAGCTATGAACGGAAAGTTTACAATCGGATAACCAAAGTCATCTGTCTTGCAGTAAAGTTTTCTTCTTAACCCGCCCTTACTATCAATTTCTAGATGTAAGTCTAGGTAGGAAGCAGACTTTTCTGTTTCTGTATTATCTTTGATTTTAAGTTCAGTGGGATAGGTGCGATCAACATAATCACCAAATTAAGTGAAATTCAGTGAAAGGACATCATCTATATAGCCGAACGTGAAACCAAAAGGTTGAGCCAACTTTTTCTCTTTTCTCTGTAGAAGGCTCTGTTTTAAGTCAGCTTCATACCTTTCAGATAAAGGAATAAAATCGGAGAGAAGGGGGTGCACAGTTTGTCCCCATGGGAATGCCGACAGTCTGTTGAAACACACGTCCGCCAAAAATTACAAAAATGTTGTCAAGCAAGCAATCTATCATTCCGCAAATGTCATCTTCAGAGTACTTTTTGTGAGAATCAGAGTGGTTAATAACAAAATAAGGTTTGTCCATCCCAAAAACTAAAATATTTATATCTGCGTTTGCCATCTTTTTAACAGAACAGAGGTGATTTTAAGGCTCTTAATTTTTCTTTGAGTTTTGAATGTGGAATAATAGTATACAGGGTGGAAAAATCAAATGTTTGGATGCTTTTGCAAGAGGAAAGGGACCTTGTTTTGAGACATTCTAATAGATCTTTGGAATTTTTTAGAATCCACATTTGATTCACGCCACTTCTAGCATGGCTTGTTTCACAGTAATTCCAAATTATGTATGGGGTTGCCAGGTGAACTTCGAATATTTTTTTCAATTAAAGTAATAACGTCAAAAGTCTAAGAGATTTACGTTTAACCAACAGACAAAAGTTTAATAAAAAAACCTTCCGGCAAATTAAACTTAACAACACCAAATTCTAGAATTAAGATCCATTTGCAAAAAATGTTAATATTTTTTTTCAAATTTACAAAACGAAGAACGATCTAATTAAAATCAAGATCATTTCTTTAGCCGTTGCATAAACTTAACTAATCTGAAGTGTTCAAAATATAAAAAGACAACTTAGGGGTATGGCAATACTATTGAAAAAAATCTGGAATATACAATAAAAATAAAACAAACTTAAACAAATATATTAAAAACAAATATATGGCAACGGAAAAAAAGACAGGGCGCTTCGGAATAGTACGCTGTTTCTGACACAAATGTTTCAGATTACTATTTTCAATATGGTTTGCTAATGAAAATTTGAAATAAAGTGCAACTGATTTAAAACACACATACTCACGTAGCATTCATACCCAGCACATGTAATTCATTCAGAGGAAACGAGCATGTACAATTGTTTTCTTAAGCATACAATATATTTTGGACTGATATCTAGATTAAATCCTTTCTTATTTTAAATATACAAACTGTTTACTCACAATTGGTTTCGTCTGATTGATCACTACAGTCCACCCAACCATCACACACCAAGTCCATATTCTTGTATGTACCATCCCCACAACGGAAGTAGGAATCTGATAGTGGAAGAAAAAATGTTTCGTAAAATGTGTAAAAAAAGAAAATGTCAAGAAATTCCAAATCGTGATACTATATAATTAAGTTACGGTTTAATCTTTTTTGAACCAATAATTCAAATTGATTACCTTTAAATATATAATTTTTGAACTTGATTAAACAATTAAGCTTCGTATTTTTCTGCTTTCAGCAGTTTCATCTACTTTGTGCAATTTTGTTCAGATGTAAGAAAAAAGCTTTAGGTATAATAGACGCCAAATGTACAATCAATTTAGCTAAGGTCTGAATTATATATTCTTTATTTTTTTAGCGGAATACCTATGCGAGAGACCTGCCACGGATATTGTTAATAATCAAAACGACAGCAAGGAAAATTTGACTCCAGAAAAAACGTAAGGCAAGTGGAACATAAGGAAAACATCTTTTGTCCTGCTCGCAGCACTTGTCATCGAATCCGTTTTCTGTGAACGGGTATATGGAACATGCACGATGTTTTTGATCAATTGTTTCTCGTGAATCTTATAGGCAGGGGATGAGAGATTATTGCCGCCTTAGTATGGGAAGTTTACACGAAAAGAGTTTCAACTACCATGTTTGTCTTAAATCTTAAATAATTTGAGTCTTTTCAACAGAACAATTCAAGAGAAGTGTAAATGTGTAAATGTGCATAACAAAAACATTTGTTCAACATGAAAAAACCTGTATTTTTAATTCAAAGAACACTTTGTTCGCATACGAAAGGAACCAATCTGATTCTTATAAAGTAAAAATGTATAGAACAAAACAAACATACTAATCTACAATAGTAATGGCAATAATCGTCAATAATTCTATAAAGCCATTTTGACAACGACATTATGGTTAAATGAACATCGCAAAATGAATCATTTCCTGAATATTCTGGGAATATTGGTAAAAATCTTACTTATCATTGTCCCTGACACGGTCATTGCGACAAACATTTTTAATTTCAATGACAAGGTTAGTAAAGCCATTTCGTTCGTATCTCATTATATTCCGAAGAGACGACCGAAATCGTAAACAAAAACAAAAGAAATTCCTTTTTCAATGTTTTTAAAACAGTCATTTGACATCGCTTAATACGCGTTGAAGTCCAACATTTTTATACCTGCCGAAATCCAACAACGAATTCGGCATTTGTTACAATTCCCGTAAGAAAAAATAGCGCGTCGGTGAAATCTTTCAACTTGGAAAAGTATATTCCTATTTTGATTTCTTTGTGACTTATTTGCTCTAAGATATTTATAGTATTTGCATCTTTAGCAACTTATCAAATCAATACGGATGAGAAGAACATAAATGGAAATATAAAAATAAGAGCCTTGGAACTATTAGAAAATGAACAACAGAACAAACAAAACCCTTTTACGAGAATAGAAATGCGTGGCCACAAAGGAAATATGTCAAGGTCTTATATTGTATGGGATTAGTCCTTTTGTTTCTAAAATAACAGCTTAAATGCCTGGGTAATTTATTGCTTAAGGAATAACAAGTGGTTGTATTTAGTTCTGTAATGGTAGTTTAAATGAAAAATATTTTATGCCATTTCTCGTGAGATTTTCAAAATTACTCAAAGTAACATCGCGTGCAACTTTATTCAAAAATGGATTTTCCAGCTACAAATTATGTTAAATATTTGAAGGTCACTATAATAATTTTAAACATCACAACAAAATAAAACACTATACAGTTATTGATTTGGTCCGAGGACAACAGCTGTTTTGTTTGACCCGAGGACTGAACTTTTGCCCGAAGCATTATGCTGAGGGTAACAGTTAGTCAGATAGTCAAACAAAACAGCTGTCGTCCGTGGCTCCAGTCTATCAATGTTTTGTTTTAACTTTGTCGATCAGAACTGATCGCAAGACGTGATCAGCCAATCGAAATTAAGCCACACCTTTGCTGTCAACAGACAATATTGTTGACCGGAAGGTTGTCCACCGCTAAAGAAATAGTTGAAATATTGATATTGTATTGCAATCATTTTGGACGATTTTTAAAGGTATAACCAAAAAAAATTATTTTATTAGACTTTACTAAAAATACAGCAGTTGAACTTATCTAGTAGTAATTATGTAAAATCAACCATCACCGGGAACTCTCAATTTGCAAAGGTTAACGAAGATAAACGATGTCTAAACTTTGAAAGCGAAAAGACCAAGAAGATTTCTATACCTAGAACAATCAAATCATGTTAAGGTCAATTTGCTGACGAAGGCAACTTAACCTCAACCAAAGCTGTAGACTCCCTGTAGACTCCAAACAGCTAGTCGTCCTGAATATGCATGAAATATTTGCCACTGAACGTTAAACAGCAATCAATCAACTAAACAGCTAGTACATGTAATGCTAAATCATACCAGTTCCAAAGCACTAATTACTTGCGACCAATTAACAACAGCAGCTTTGTCATACACATTAGAGATCCTTTTCTATTATGTGATTTACAGCAAGCAAAAATTAAACACATAATACAGTTATTTTAATGCAAATCTGCTGCCTGGGATTAGTTTTGTACATATAACGAAACAATAAATATGATTTTTTTAAAATCAAACTCAAGCATAATCATAAGTGAAAAAGAATATAGAAAAAACCGTAAATCAAATGCAAAGATCAATGTGAAAGTGGGTTCGTAATATACCTGAGTTTTAAGTTATAGACTGAACAACACAGGTTAAAATATTAACAGACGAAAAAGTAGTAAATTTTAGAGTTTCCGAAAACCAGTTGCAGATTTTATATGTTTTTGATATATGTTTGAAAGGCAAAGACTGCTATGATTACAAGCAGGAAATGCCTTATTTTTAAATGCGCTTTTACTAATAGCAAAAACGTTAAATATCAAACAAATTTTATATCGGTGATTTAATGCTTTTAGCATGCATAATACCCCAAATCCCTATAAACTTCTTCACATTTTGGCTGGATTTCAATTTGATGTTAATTTGATCTCATTTTCAATAATTGATATGTTGACTTGTTTTAAATTAAACATCGTTGAAAACTTTTCAGGTAAAATCAAGAAGTCAACATTGAAAACGAGATTTATTGATGTTTGTCTCTAGTATCCAGTACTCTATGCGTTTTAGGAACTTTCTTTTATTAAGGTCCTGTTTTTCAGAGTCGCGTCGATTAGCATCCCTTTTAGTCCGCTAAAATAGAAATCGTGCAATTGCTTAGAAGTATATCGCAATATTGTGTAAACTGATCAACCTAAAGATTTTACGACAGGTTGTACTGACAGTTTGTTTTGGCGTCATGCTGGCTTCTTAGAAACTACAAAATATGATCAATTCGTTCAAAATGGAAGAGAGGGGAAGCCTCAGTGAAGGCGGCTGCCATGTTATAATAGAGAAAGCCTGTGCGCGGACCATAGTGTGTGACGTGTGTAGAGAAGTTATGCTCCATGCAGGAAAAAGATTCTTTTCGTAAATTTGGAAAAAAATTATGACAAGAATTTTCAACCATACTGACATTTTTCTTGGCCTCACGCAACCGACATTCTGTTTTTGGAAAGCGATGGAAACAGCTTCAATGAAAATATGATGAATGTAGACTAAATGTCAATGAATCAAAGCAATGAGATATAGTCCTAGACATTATCAGTGAGCAGCTGTTAGAATCCTTGGTTGACCACAGCGTTTAATTTTTTAATGCAAAATGTAATTTACATAATGGTAAATCATCTATTCAATAACGTCATGTGACAAAATTAACAAAAGCAAAAACACAAATACCGTATGGGATCGTCCGGAAGATTGACAGGAAAAAAGGTAAAACAACGCAAACAAAAAGATATTTCAGTGGTCATATTCAAAGAGAGAATATTACAGATGATTGAAGGTAATACAGATGAAATAGAAATATTAGTTTTCACTAACACCAACCAGGGACTTACGACTTAAAACTGAAAACATGGGCAAATGCATTGGAAATTTTAACCGTACAATCCATACCCTACTTCTACGATGTTAAGCTACGAAAGAAAATTCCATACAACTTACCACAGTTTGTTTCATCGCTTGCATCCTCACAGTTTACTTCGCCATCACAAAGGTAACCATGAAATATGCATCTGGAGTTATTACAGCGGAACTGGGTAGCATAACATGGTGTATATTCTAAAGAAAAGTTATTGTTTAATGAGTAAATACTAATGTTGATAAAGATAAATGCATATACACATAATACATCAATTTAAAGAAGCGGTAGTTAAAAGGCCGTTAGTGTATCAAATAAGTTAGAAACATCGCGGGCATAACCATTATTATGACAAGAATTAAATTATGGAAGCAAAACATCAGATTGCTATATGAAACGATTCCCAAGCGTTTCGTCATTTTGGGTTTGGACTCGGGCGTAAATTACCCGTGTTCTGAAAATATTTTCACTTAAAGATTGAAATTGCAAATAAAAAATGTTTGCTTGATTTGATATACTTCAACGTTGTACTCTGCTACTCACCACAATTTTTTTCATCTGACCAATCGCCGCAGTCATTTTCAAAATTACACTCAACATCACGTGGTACACAGAAATGATTTTCGCATTTATTATGTGTTGGTGGACACTCGTATACCTCTGGAAATAAGAAAAAAGTAAAATATCATTCAAATTTACATTAACTCTGGACCTCTTCCTGATCTAAACTTCTTTATGTAGTCTAATGGTTTCTTTAAGCAATATAACCAAATAAAAATACGGCAGTAGACGGGAAAAACACTGGCACTTTAACGACGAACTGTTTATTAGGTTTCTGGGAAAGTAATATATTTTTAACAAAATAAAGCATTACAATTATATAATACGACACCGACAAGTGTTCAGGCGTGTGTATGCTTTTCTTATGATCATTTTGAAGGACGCACGAGCCTATCCTTCTTTCAATTAGGAATTTCGATGAGCAAAACAATAAATGGTTTTAACTGCACTGGCTTAACAGGGGTTTTGTGTTTCTGAAATGTATTAAATGATTTAGTGAATAATAGATTTACAAGCATTATTTTAAATAGTTTTCTTATGCTTCAACAATATGTATTCATGTAAATATAATAACAATTGTTAAAACAACATTTAATATCAGCTTACGCCATGTTTATTGTTTTTTTTTCATGTGGTGGGATACAACAAATACACTTAAAAGATATAACTCTGAAAAGAAAGAAAATCTCATAGAAGAAAATAATTTCATTTTTGATTTTATATAGGAATCTCATAACAGACATAGAATATTTAATCTGTGTACTTCTGAAGGAACTTACCACAACCCTCCTCGTCAATACCATTTTCACAGTCTTTTCTAGTATCACAACGTCTTATCATGTCTATACATACACTTGCATTACATTGGAATTCTATGTCTTTCAAACAACCTTAATATATGATGAACATAATTAAACATACAATAATTCATGCTTTTAAAAATAAAATAACCGAATAATATTGTTGCTGATGTACAGTACTGTTTCCCTGGTACCATATTTACTACATGTAACCCAGTCTTCATATGCAATTTAAATTATAATTTAAATCCATTTAAACCTACGTTTAAAAACACAAAGAACCGGTTGAAAATGAAAATGAACGGGCAAAGCAGTACTTTGAAATTGTTAAAAAACTTTATTAAATGGGTGCATGTTCGTGTGTGTTTAGCAAAAACTCTTACACAATGAAAATGTCACCAGTGTTCAGCATTGAAAACAATAATAATTAGAGCAATAGCTTCTACAGAGAGAGACTGAGATGTCAACTGCTTTAAGTTTGAATTGATTGAAAGGTTAAAAGTGACAGAATTTTATAGCAAAATGTTTGTTAAATATACTATCTTACATTGTTTGTCATTGATAATTAAATTTTTATTCTCGTTATGGTTTAACATCCAATTTCGAGCCTTTGCGAGAAATTTAAAGGCTTATCCATCGTGATTGAGACTGTGATTATCAATTTATTAACAATGGAAGATTTTGTTTCTCTAACTTAAATGTACTGATTTTGCAGTTTAAATGTAAAATTTTGTATTTAAAACAAATCAAATGGCACGAAAACAGCATCACAATAAGAGAAACGCCCATATGAAACATTTTCTTGTGTACCTGAGTCGAAAAATGGTTGACCAGTCAAGCTGAGATAAAAGACAATTCACACGATAAATTTTGAATTAGTACGCTTCATGAATTGAGACTCTCTCACTTTTAACTAGTTTTTGAAAAATCCTTTAAGCGAATCTTCAATATTGTTATAAAATGCAATCTACAGAATCTTCTGGTAACTTTTGTATATTTCGGATTTTCTATACAAGCTCCAAGTTTTCTTCACTTATTGAGAAAATTTGAAAGTTTTGTATTTTTCAATTTTATCTGTTTTTAATCAAAGGGTTTATGAATTTTAGAAAATGAAAGTTATTTTGAAAGATTTTATATCTGTTGGATAAATATTTACATGTAATGTCAGTTAATATACGCTTGGCAGTACCAGTAATGCAAAAATTTAGACATCGTTGAGACTAATTTTTTCCCCCAAAAAATTAACATGAGCACAGGACAAACAACAACACCTGTAATATTTTAACACCCAATCTGGTTGCCGGTAAGATATTTAAATAACTTTCTAAATTACTTTTACAGATTTTGTTATTGCTTCAGAAATGAACAGCCAAAACACGAGAGACTCAGCTCATGAAACGTACATTAAAAACGAACTGAATTCAAAACCTTTTTATAATTGCATGTAAGCACATTTTGTCAAAGGATGGAAAAATTTACTGTTTTATTAATAAACAAATGAACAATACATGACTTTTTAGATAATAACGAATTAGTTTGAAATTTGGAAATTTTTATTAACAAAATTTGTCTGATATGAAAGTCGGTCAAATAATAAAAACTAAGATGGTATAAATAATATCGAAGTAGGTAATAAAAATTTTTTAATGGAATGATAAAATATGACTTTGACAGTTAGATCTCATTGAAATCGCGATCTTTTAATTGTAATGCTACATTTACCTAGTTGGCATTGGAAACGAGGTTTATCAAATTTAGAGCTGCATTAATTGAAATTAAGATAAAGTAAATGAAAAGCTCCAATTATATAGATGACTTTGATTTTCCGATTGTAAACTTTCCGTTCATGTCTAGCAACATTCCAGCCGCACCTGCATACGGAGT
>JAULBM010288570.1:5921-15951 GCA_032357055.1 Geukensia granosissima | reverse complement strand
AAGCAGAAGTGCTCCGAATATTTTCCAAACGACACCACGGCTGTAGGCGACCGAGCAGCAGTGGTGGATAGATATGACAAAATAAATGACACTAAAAAGCCTGAAATCATAGAACAGTTGTCACGTAAAAATCAATATTAGGTGTAATTAAACCGATATATCATAACAGGGAGGAGTATTTGCGAAAATTACTAGTTTTGGAAATCAAAAATCAAATTTTTCTTCCCGCGACCCCTTCCTGTCATGATATATCCGTTTAATGTCCAATGATACATTATTAAAATGTCTATACGGTTTTACTGCGTTTTCCCTTAGGCGTTGAGTGCCCCGTGAATAGTCAAAGGATAATTAACAATTCAGACAAAAATCTTTGGAGCAAAACGAAACTCATTCTGTATCCTATCAAAATAGATCTATTCACCTACGATTTTTCAAACAGAAAACGACCCACCTTGTAAAAAATACGCATTTCTAAATTTTATATTTTGTAATGTATAGTCATGTTATTTTAATATTGATAAAGGAAATGTGGTATGATTGTCTTTGAGAATAATGAGACAGCCATTCAAAGCGTATGAACATCTACAGCCTGCCTTAAGGCCTTCAACAATTGACTTATCCCAACCTAAAGCAATCTGCTAAAGGCCTAAAAATAAAATGTGATGATATTCAAATGCAACTATCGGCCAAATCATTGTACAATGTACAATTTCTTGAGATTTTGTTCAAATGATAGAAATCATACCATTTATTTGGTCTGTTTTTGAGATGAGGAAAAAGTTGAGGAAATCCTCAAACGATGTTATATGAAACTGGAGGCCCCTTCACTTAAGTTGAGAAATGATCAAAACACTTCCGACTGGATTTAGTGTAAAAATATCATTAAAAACCAAAGAAATCAATTTGTTGTGCAGTTGCCAAACAAAGTATCGACAGCAGGTAGGACAGATATGTAACAAAATATTAACTAAAATTAGTTTTGATGTAAATTATTGAGCAGAGAGTCAGTGATGGTTCCAAAAAGACCAAATTCACCAATCTTGCATTTTTTTATGAAGATAACATTTTGATGTCTTCCATTCTTAAAATTTTATGCAAGATGTAATTCATACATAACAAGCACTGTATGAATCCAAACCAGGAGAGGGTTATTTAACAGTATTTTTTGGGGGGCATTATCTCCTGTGGACGGGCATTTGACAAAACTTATTTGTTATTCTGGAATTATTACCTCGCAATGATTGAAATTCAATGCCTTTGGTACTGTATAAAACGTTTAGAGAAAATTGTATGATTCATTCATAGGGTGATAATTAAATATTTAAACATTTTTGCAATTTTTAAATGATTTAAGGTCTTAAAATCCAATTTAATACAATTTCATTGCCTCTTTACCATAAAATTCGAATTGTGGCTCCGAATAATCCAAGGGAAAGTATTTTCATTAAATTCAATCAAATATGATACCTTGTGAGATTCTACTGCCACTTGCCTCTAGTTGTGATGCATCAGTGGCCATGAGATCTGGTAGCCACTGACTGCCTGCAACTAATTGCTGATGTCCAGAAGCTGTAATGGACAATTCATTATCATATATTTAATAGAGATAAGTTCTTTTTGCATGTCTAATATGGAATAAATTTCGCATAGATGCCTTCGGGTCTGATACGAGGGCTTATATTGGTTTTACGTTTTAAATCAATATTAGCCATCATGCGTTGTTCGAGATAATTGTAACGTCACATTTATTATAGTTTTCGGGTGTATTGTCAGGCCATTATTATGTTCAGTTTCTACCAATAAATTGTATTCTTTTCTCAAAAACAAGTATATATAATACAACTATTTCATTTTTTTATTGCATCATTGAAATCAAATAATGGACAAACAATGTGAAAAAAAGATCATTATATGTCACTTTACAAAACAAACCTGGTTTTATCCTTCGACCAATATTTTCCCTCGGGCTAAAGCCTTTGGGCCGATATTGAGGTCTCTGGATGATGCATTGGCTATAATCGAATGTGGCATGTAATAATCTATTATTATCATTCACAACAAATGTCTTTTCTAGCATGTTCCACGTACACAAAATACTATCAGTATGTTTATAGAAAGAAAGATATTTGACTGATTTGACCTTAAATGCAAAAATGCAAAAATTCATCACAATATAAACATTTAAAAAAAGCATAGAGTGTATTAAAGTATTTTTTTATTATCTCAATCGGTAAAATGTCTTGTATTCGCTTTTACTTTAAGCAACCTGGCAAACTGAGATTAAAATTAATATTAATGGTCACCAAATGTTTCTCTAATAGACATCCTCATCTGGAGACGACGACAATCACTGTTACTGGATTTGAAGGATGTCAATTTGTTCAAACATTTGTCTTGAACAATTTGCATATAAAGTTTGTAAACCTAACAAACATATTTAACATGAGCTTTGCTAAATTTGCTAAAAATATTCCTGTCCGAAATCTCTGGTCAGGTTGTGAAAAACATTTATTTCATGTTTTGGAGATAAAAGCCTTTTAAATATGATTCAATCATCTGCATGAGCCATCTAGATTAATAAAAACACTTTTACATAGATAAACATAAAGATCCATGGGAAGCCCTTTATAGCTCTCTCTGGCTTTATTCGCAATGGCAGTATAAACTAACTTTAGATGGAAAAGTCACTAAGTGGTATATTTCCTAGTTGTTTCGGAGGTTTCCAGCGGTCACATCCAGCAGTCCCCTCAGTCTAACTCACATAAGGCTTATCCAATGAGAACCAAACCGTATTGGAATGGTTCTAAGAAGATCATATATAAAACACTGTATATTCCTTTTCCTTCGCAAATAAAGTTGCCATCGCAGTCATACCAAACATCGGTTTAGATCAAACTGCAGTGGAAATTCATTTTTTTTTAAATTGCTTTGCCATTTTAACAGGTTTTTGGTTTGAAATTCTTATGTTTCGTCCCGATGAACAACTATTTATCCAGAATATCCATCCATACAGCCAGCAAAAAGCAAAAGTAGTTTATCTTCAGACGTAAGAGAAAATTAACTTTAAATCTAGATATTTCGATTTCAAAATAATTTCAAAGTTCAAAGTTTAAAAATAAATGATATAATTTAAACATAGAAGAATGTGTTCATATGACATGGATGCCCACGTGCCGGCAAACTGAAAGCATACATTAGACAGACGTAAAAAGCGAGACATGCTACCACTCGTCCAGCTAATGCTTTAGACCAAACCAACTGCATATGTAGTATGCCTCATTTGCTAACTGTCAATTATAAATTAACTGATGAAAGGTTATCTTTGAAATGTACATATAACACAAGATAACTCTCAACAAATGTTTCCACACATCCGTAGTCTATCAGCTGTAACTTTCTGTAGCAAGATGGGGGAGGGTTGGGCGCTCACCAACAGGTTTAACCCCGTCGCATACTGTTGTCCCAAGCCAGGAACCTGTAGTCCAGTGCAGGCACTGTCTTTGTTTAATTAGTCATTTATTGTTATTTATTTAGCATTTTTTCAATAGATTTGGTCGATTTTCGTGTTTTATAAATATAATAGTTTCACATTTTGTATTTCGGGGTCTTTTACAGCTTCCGTTATGGTGCGGATTTTGGTTTATTGTTGAAGGGCGTAATGGGACCTGTAGAAGTTTAGATTCGACTGTTATTTGATGGATTGCTGTCTCATGGACAATAATGCAACCTCTCCTATTTTCATATAATTTATTCAATGTTTGCTTTATAATTATCACACACTGATATATTATTGTATATAATTTTACTACCAGTCATGTATATTCACAAGCGGAAAAGCGGCACATCTAAAACATTGATATAGGAAATGAACCCCATAATCTCTAACTTATTTTTTAAGTACTTAGTATTATTAATAATTAACGATATAAATACACGACAGGTAGAATGTACGTACAGGATACCAAATTATTTGGCAGCCAGCCCCATCTTGGATAATTTGGAAGTCGATCTCTCTTTTGTACTTCTTGGATAGCTGAAAAAGATTAAATTACAGACATAATATGATATTATGCGTATTACGTATCAAGATTTTGCCCGTTAATAAGAATTTAAAAATAAAGTGACGGTTTTGCATATTTGCAATTGAGGAATAATTAAACCATGTACTTTTATATAAAATAACGGTTGATATTGAAATTATCATCAGAATCTCAGGGTGCCTGACAGGTCGAGCTGTCATAACGGACTCTGTATAAGACGATAATTTCAACCAAGTCCGTTATTTTATTATCAGCAACTTGACAATCAACCTTAAGTGACATCTTGACTGATATGTTCATTACTATGGGTTTTAGTTTAAACATATTTTATTCGCTCAAACAAAACAAAATGGATTGGACACAAGTAAAATCATATTTATAAAAGTCCTCTCCAGTTTAACAATATAAACAATAGTTATGAGCATCTGCGTAATTAAACATATAAACATATACAGATTTTATATAAAGAACAAAAAGAAGAAAAAGAGAATGATTGAGAATGTGTGTGTGGAAATACCAATTTTTAATTTTTTTAAATTAAGAGTCTTTTGGATTTCTTAATAAAGAATAAAATTGATACTATGGGTGTAGGCTCGCGCCCGCCTAATACTAGAAATATCAGGAAACAAGATCAATCGAAAATATTTGTCAAACTGTTGATTACAATAGATATCACCGGTTGTTCAGATTGCCTGGTAAATTGGCTAAAATCCCTTTTTGGTATTAGTTTCAATACTTGGAACAAAAAGCTATAGTAAATGAATGGCATTGACCAAAGACTATCGGTTGGTGTCCCCACTGTATTATCGGGTATATCTGTTTGTGACGAAAAATTGTCTGGGAAAATCTATCATATCATGTGCGTGAAAATTCCCTGAAATGTGACGTCACGGAATAAAAACCATGTAGTGCAGTGGTGACACCAAAAGGGAGAAATATGTTGGTGTCATTCATTTTGTAGAATCTTTTTGACCCAGGAAATGACCTAAAGGTCCAGAAAATGTGCTGGTTACATATTGAACATTTACATGCATTTAAAAAATTTAAAACCTCCTACAACCACGTGATGAAGAAGATTGTGACATTGTTAAACACTATTTTTAAACCACTGCATCTATAGTACTACTAGTGATGCAGAAAGCATTCACCAGCCCAGTTGTCAGACATGATATTGATCACATAATCTTTTATAGAAATTTGCGGTGTGCAGTAAAAATACTTTAAAACGGAGTTTTTTTTTCAAAAGTAGATGTCCCTGTAGCTGGATATTCGTATTTGTATTCGTTTAATTTAGTACTTCTGCATTTGGATCTTTGATTTTCTTTTTTTTTCTCTTTTGGTTTTAATGCTGCTGATGATAAATTAAAAAAAATAGGGGCCTGGGTGCCCGAGTAGTCTAGGTAGTTGATTTAAACTTAACTGTACAGACAACTGTAGCCTATCACCTATACGGCTAGAGTTCGCGCCTGACTTTTTAATCATACAAAAACGGATTGCGTTTCACTCGAATCGCACGTTATGTCAGGTTTGTCCGTTACCTGCCCACGGTCGGTGTATCTCTCATGTATCTCTCAAACATCATAATAGCCTTTTCCGAACTGTTCAGTTGTTAATTGTTACATTTTCAATGCCCCTTCTAAAATTTACAGCAATTCTTAAAATGTACAATATTCCCTGTACATACAACATTCAAAAACGTATAAATTACAATCATCTACAGGTTGCCCTAAGGTTTTCAATAATGGACCATATCCACGGCCTTAGGCAAGCTGCAAAAATCCCCCACCCCAAATTAAAATGAGACGATTTTCAATATAACAACTATTGGCCGAATAAGTATACAATGTAAAACAAGTCAAACTTAAACATAAAAACAACGAAATTCACTGTATTACAGGTTCCAGGCTTAATACAGAATGTGGCAGGTTCAACATGTTTGTGATTGCTCATACTAATCGCTAACAGGGGATAGTGGTGTGACAAAACGATATTCAAATAAAACTGTAAAACCAACTGCATTATAAATTAGATTCAACTTTTGAAGACAATACATAGTCGAAGACAATTAAAAATGCTGTAATTGGAGATAGATGCAGGAGATCATTATTCAAATATTTTCCTTGAACAATTTCCATGAAAAAGTATTTATTTTAGTTTCAAAAGTCTAACGATAGCTGTAGCAGCCGAACTTATTTAGTGTGAGCATTGAAAATTCACATAAAATTTTTCTTGTCAGAAATCTCTTACGAGGATTTGAAAAACGTGCAGTGTGGAGGTCGTAAAAAGCTTCCCGTGCTTGAGGAGTTGTATTCTCTTATTTAATTTGAGTACTGGAATGTATGTTGGAAACATTCAGTTTACATCTTTCAAACACTTGTAAAACTTATATTTTTAGTCTGTATAAAGTTATTTGATCTGATCAGTCACAAAATACTGTAATACGGTAACACTCTCAACGCACCCCTTTTCGAATATTTGGTCCCCAGCGTACCTGATGAAGTTTTATCCAGAAAAGCGCTTCGTACTCAATGAAATTTAGGCATTTTTTTTATGCAAGGCTCTATTTTCTATAGAGCTTGTTTCGTGCCCCACGGAAATCTAGTATACTTAAGACAACATCTTTGCAAGAAATTATGCAGTGCAATATCCAGAAAAGCTGTGGGTTGTGGTTTTCTGACATGCATTCCATATTCTCTCTTTTGAATCCAGTGTAGAATACCCATGTGAGAAATCAAAAGTGCATAGTTCAAAGAGATAAGACAAAAGAGTAGATACGTTAAGCCCAATATTTGGCCCAAATGTTAGATTTTGTGACACAATTATAAGTTGTTGTGAAAATGCTGTTTAATAATCGTCTTTTAATATTTCATTACTTTTTTGTATATTTTTCGTCATTACGACAAAATGAAAGGGTAGATTTGACTATTTTGACAAGAATTTAACATTTTCTTTAAAAATACTCCATTTTTGGAGGTGTTTTGTTCAAAACAGATATGATCGCACAAACACATCACGAAGACATTTTAACCAAACAATTGTACTATATGGATCTTTAATTCTGCAAAGTTTGGTTGTGATGTTTTTGTGCGATCTCTATTTAAATCGACAAAATAGTATCAATTATTGCATCAAATTCATTAATTTTTTAGTATTTTCACAGTTAAAGCATTTTTTATGTGTCTCGTGACCATTGTAGTACTAATTAAACTAAAAATTCTGTTATTATTGGGCCAAATATGGGCCTTAATGACCTCGTCCTTCGAAACAAGCTTAGAGATAAAAGAGAAAACAAAATGAAAAAAAGGTTTGGAATGTACGAACTCCGTTACAAATCCGCGCAACAACCGTCGTGGAAATCTTAAACTCTTATCCGGTTTAAGGTTAATCAGAGTAGAGGTCAACTTATTGTTGTAACAGGTCAATAACTAGATGATATACACCGATACCATATGGATGAACCTATTCGTGATGGCCACCATAAAATTTTAGGAGGCACGATTTCACCATTAAATTAGATGTTCAGTAGGGGATAGCCTTTTTAATATAAATCAGTTATCTTCATCCGTCAACTAGAATGATTATTACAGTTTAACATTGATAAACGTGAACATATATGTGAAGCCCTTTAAAACTCTTTCTGGATGAATTCGCTGTGGCAGTTAGAACCAAATTTAGCTATAATAGTCCACTTTCCAAATAGTTGGCAAAGTTTCTAGCCACAAACGAACGTAGCCATCACAGTCTAACCTTCATCGGAAATTCGCATAAGGCTTGTTCGGGGGGGATCAAAATCCTAAGATTGTCTAATCAGAAAAACTGTATATTGCTTCTCAAACAAAGTTGTTATAGATGGAGACATCAGTTTACATTTATCCGCAGTTGGAATTCATGTTTATATGTTGGCATGTGTGAGCTATGTTTAGGAATATGGCCTGATATGTTTGGGTACATACGGTTGGTTTCTTTTTGGTCGCAATGCGACATTTTGGGTTGGAATAGTGTATTGTTCACGTGAATTTCGTGATCAATTACTATTTATAGATTTTCAAAATTAAGTTAAGGTTATTCTAAGTATGACTAGACACTGTGTAGCACCCACACTTAGATAAATTGAGTCAAAACATATGTATTTTTTAACTTTGTATTTTTGAATTTTTTATTATATACAGTACATTTATACATAATCGTAGGAATACTTTTCTTTTGTAGATAGGTTGTTCTGTGTCATTTACATGAGGACTATATAAGATTTATTCGAAGGACGTTATATGTGATATGTTCAATATTCAATGTGATATGTGATGTATTGTCAATTGTAATGATTTATATAAAGTAAAGTAAAGTCTGCTACATATAGTCAACATGTCTTATTTTATAAATAATTAATGTCCGTTTAGAGTGGGACGAATTAGGACATTTAAAGGGTTTAGCCGGCAGCTCCATCTATACAGACAACAGAAACCAAAGATTTTTAAGACCCAAGGGAAATTAACTTTTAATCATATGTTTCATTCACAAAATAATTTCAAAGTTAATAAATAATAAAATAAATCAAAAATAGGTATTATAGGTATAGTATTTTCACAATTAATGTAATTTCTATGTTCTATGTGACCGTTGTACAACCAATAAAACTTAAAAAAAAAACTGTTGGATTTTCTTTTTATAAGCATTTTACAAAACAGATAATATAGATTGATAGATATTTAGCACTTTCATATTTTAGCCAAATTCTTGGGCCAAAACCGGCGACTTGAAGACCCGTGTCATTTGTCCATGTGAAACAAATGCCGCGGTCCCGGCAAACAAGAAGTTGATATTTAACGGACCTGAAAAGTGGGAGACGAGCTATGTATATGTCTCTTTGATAAAAAAATCATTAAAAAGCTTATACCTGTCAATTATAAATACACTTGATATATCTATCACCGCATATTTTTAATAATATTAATACTCATAAATCTATGTATTGAATTTTAACACTATGTCACAATTCAATCGTGGACCATTGCATCCGTAAAATAAAACCCAAAGACTGCATCGGACGATAATCCATTGTTGGTTTGTTGAAATATGACCTAATCATTTACTGATTTTTTTTTAATTACCACACACTGAAATATTTTTTATGCCAAATGTATATATATTTTTGAAAGCAAACGATAAGTTTATTTGCACCAACAAAATCAGTTTAACAACCAGTTTTAAAACTCCAACTTGTGCTCTTTGTAGATGAGACTCAATGGATCACTGATCTATTTATATGCATTATATTTATGTTTTCAAAGAATGTAAGATGTGATATCCCTTTTGTATCAAAATTTAACATTTACAGCCGTATTTTTTAAATATAATCTTTGTAACGGTCATAAAATTTTGTGAAAATCTTTAGAAGCTTGTAATGTCTGTATCCCTGCTGCAAAGATTTACTATTAAGATGTAGATTGCAATCATTAGAATCAGTAACTTTGTTGCAAACACGGGCAAACATGTAAGCCCAACACGCATAAGGCACGTCCCAATCAAGAAAGAGAATGTTAACTATAAGAAAAGAAAAAATCGTCCCTTTTATTTTAAATTAGAGAACATGAAAACCCTGTTCAATTTTTAAACCAAAATTTAAAAAGGGAATATGATCAGTACTAATATTAGTTTAGTAAGAGGAGATGTCGTATGATTTTCTATGAGTCAGCCATGTAAAACGTGTAAATCCTAAACTTTTAGAAGACACCTAAGGCCTTCAATAATGGATATATGTAAAACCCTACGGCACACCGTAAAAGCC
Source organism: Geukensia granosissima (assembly GCA_032357055.1). NCBI lineage: Eukaryota > Metazoa > Mollusca > Bivalvia > Mytilida > Mytilidae > Geukensia > Geukensia granosissima. The sequence continues at coordinate 6,126 of JAULBM010288570.1, read as the reverse complement.
GCAAAAATAAAAAAGTAATGATATTCAAATGTATATGTATATGGGCTAAATAAGTAACCAATGCAAATCAATTCACACCTAATCATAAAAACAACGATAACTACTGGAAAACATTTTCCTGTCTTTCGACAAGCACATAAAGTATGTGGAAGTGAGTTATTTAGAATAAATTTCTTCTGCAAATTTTTTAAACTCTAAATTATTT
>JAULBM010288559.1:0-15951 GCA_032357055.1 Geukensia granosissima | reverse complement strand
ATGCAACAGTAATTACGTACCTTAAGACTACATGTTTAGCCTCGCCCTATCGACCCCTTTCGAAAACATGAAACCGTTGCTGCAGTGACCACCAACGGTGTAATAAATACCAAAAAAACAAATTAAAAAATCTTAAAATAATGCTATTAAGACAACGCTCATTGGAACATACATTTAAATAACTGGTAAGTTTTGTTAGTTGTGTTCGCATTTTATTCCTACATTTACATAAAAGATCAGACCGAATAAGTGGTATACATTGTGTAATGGTTAACGTACATGCCTCGAGTTTTTTGGCTTGATCTCCGACCGGGTAAAACCAAAGACATTAAAATTTGTTTTTGCTGCCTCTCCGCTAAGCACGCAGCATTTAAGTCTAAGAGAAAAGACTTGTCGCCTAGAGTCAGAAAAATTTGCCTAGGTAAATTGTCTTCTCACCAACTTGTAAAACTCTTAAGTCATTACATATGGGAAAAAGTTTTTTCGTGAAATTTAATGTAAGATTTAAAATATCATAAGGCAAACACAATAGTATATTTTTTTATTGATAGACTCCAATAAAAAGGTTTTGTAGCAAGAAAAGTATAACATTTTACACTTCACATCTAAAGGACTAGAGTTTACTTGTGTGTTTTACTGGGTACAAATGTCGGTTTACGGCAGTGTTTACTCTTTGTGTGCCTTAGAGGTGGCAACTGCCGCGGCATAAATTTTGTTCCGTAGCCTTAAAAAATGAGTTGTCTCTAATAGAAATAATAATTCATAATAATTACACAGTTTTTGTCATAATCAAAACCTGAAACTAATGAAAACCCCATCAAACGTTAACATAGAGACTTCATCGCGACATAAAAGCTTGTAATCAATTAGCTTCCTATCATTGACTCTAAACGCAGTTTTTTGTTGCGTTATCATGTTCAAGATTAAATACATATTGGCTTTTGCAATTTTTTTGTACTGTCAAGAGTTGTAATTTGCATTTTGTAAGTCATGACATTGGTTTAATATAGGAAAAGGTGATGTGGTATGTTTATCGATAAGACAGCCATCTTTTCATGACCAAAATGATGTTGTCTGATATTTAAGCATGTGCTTTTTATTCAGTAAAGACCCCTACATATCAAGTAAGTTTGCCCTTTCAAACTCAGAAACAACCAATAGAATTACTTAAAGAGACTAAATTATGGTCTTGAATTTAAGTGGTGATTGTCTTTTTTTCCAATTGTTGCACTACTGCAATAAAACTGATGGTGTGTGATCTTTTGTATTGTCAGGAGCTCCCATGTAATAATTTTGGAATTTGAATGACGGACATCTGACTTTTATATATCTTATTTAGTATTGACATTGATTTAATATAGAAAAAATAGATGTGGTATGATGGTCCGTGAGACAGCCATACAAAACGTGCAAATTACAAACATCTGAGTTATATCATGACCAAAACTATGGATTTTTTTTGTAAATATAAATATAGACATTGTACCTTGTGTTCAGTAAGTTTGTTTCTTATCAGATTGCCCATTTTTACTCAACAACAAGCAGGAGAAATATTTGAAGAAAACCTTGAGAATGATCTTCATTGTACTTTATGTGATTTTCAAGAGATAACACTTCAAACATATCATACGCTAAGTTAGAGTTTGTTGAAAACTAAAAAATGGTTATGACAGGAAAACTGTCCATCGTACAGTAGTAATTATTCTATAGATAAATAAGTAATTACGATGTTTTTAGCTGCACCGGGTTTTTTATTATCTTCGTGGAGTGTACATTGTAAAGTTAACTAATTTACTATAACTGTCAATTATGCTTAATCATTAAGTAATTTGACTGAGATAATAAAACCCCTCGAACATATCTTGAGGCGCACCTGAATGCCATTTAAAGGTAGTGTGCGCAACTTTTTAAATTACTTTTTCTCGGTCAAACAACAGCTCATCGGTTTCTCAAACTATGGAATCTTACGTATATATTTTGCAAGTTTACAGCCTGCCCTTAAATATTCCTGTATTTATCTTGATAGCGACCTGTGTTTGACTAAATGTTTGTCTTATGTTATATGATAATGTCAGTTTATTGATGACAGTATTTGCAGGAATACTTTATCCTGTTACTTTTGCTCAAAATAAACTTTTCCGCCTACTAATATTTTTAATTTCTGACTGAATTAGATCCATTTTTGTGGATCTTCTGTTGCTATTGTCTATTTTTCCTTTGACCGCATGTTGTGGTAGGATTGAGTACCCAATAACTAGTTAAACCCCAACACATGACCTGTCCCGAGTCAGGAATGGTGGTCATAGGCTTGTCTTTGTGTTTGATGTTTGATTTTTCAACAAGTCTAAAACTCTGGACTGCCTATGTAAAGTTCTTCATTCAAATATAATCCCGCCGGCCACGTGATTTCTGGTGACCTTAACAATGTCGAAAACATTTCTGTACGAAATGTGTTTGCCAAAGAGCCAATGTTCCTTTAGAGTCAGTCCAAAAACTGGTATTCAATTTCAAGATCCTAATGGATTCGATCGAGGATTATGCTAGACAATTTGCTAAGCGCAAAGGAAAGGATACCGTTTTTGAAGGGGTAAAGGCTGTAAAGTCGTTGATACAACTACGAATTAACAAGTTTAAAAGGTCCGAACTACATGACAAATTTGTTTCATTTCCCGCCGATAAAGCTTCTAACAACATTGTTTTTGTTTGTAAATCACACTACGTAGACTGCTTGATAAAGGAATTAGGTATTGATAGTTCACTTGGCAAACCAACATATACCCCAACGACACTTACCAAAGAACTCCTCGACAATAATCGGTCAGTTTTGTCTTCCTTTGGAATTTCAACTTAAAGGGAAGAATCTGTTCTTCCTTCACTTTACTGGATTCCAAAGCTTCATTAGTTTTCTCACAAGCAACATTAAATTACAGGATTTGCCAATTGCTTCACAATACATCTTTTTAAATTAATGACAGTTATTCTATCAGCAGTAAAAAATGGGCTCCAGGGTTACTGTTAAGCAAACCATTCCAGAAGGCGTGAATCAAGTATGGATTAAAAAAATTCCAACGATCTTTTAGAATGCATCTAATCAAGGTCCTTTACCTCTTGCAATATCATCAAAACATTTGATTTTTCCACCCTGTATACTACTTTTCCAAATTTAAAACTCAAAGAAAAATTAAGAGCCTTAATTCACTTCTGTTTTGTTGAAAAAGATGGCAAACGAAGATGCACATATTTGGTACTACGGAGGGACAAACCTTATTTTGTTGTTAACCACTCTGATTCTAACAAAAAGTACTCAGCAGATGATATTTACGGAATACTAGATTTCTTAATTGAAAACATTTTTGTAATGTTTGGCGGACGTGTGTTTCAACAGACTGTCGGCATGCCAATCGGGACCAACTGTGTATTCCTTCTCGCCGATTTTTTTTTATTCGTTTGAAGCTTACTTCATACAGAACCTTCTACAGAGAAAAGAAAAAAAGTTGGCTCATTCTCTTGGTTTCAAGATTCGCTATATAAATGATGTACTTTCACTGAATAACTCTACATTTGGTGACTATGATGACCTCATCTATCCAATTGAACTTGAAATCAAAGATACTACAGAAACAGAAAGTCTGCTTTTTACCTAGACTTACACCTAGAAACTGACAGTAAGGGCGGATGAAGAATAAATCTTTACGCCAAGTAGGATTATTTGATTTTCCAATTGTAAACTTTCCTTTAATGTCTAGCAACATCCTAGCCGCAGCTGCAAACGAAACGTATATTTCTCAATGGATATGCTACTCAAGGGCTTGTGCTTCTAATTACGATTTTATTGATAAAGGGTTGCAGCTGACAAGAAATCGACCAAGCCAAGTGTTTCTCAGGGAAAGATTATATAATAGTCATTACTCCGGAGGTTTTCGGTCGCCATCATGATTTGATTGACCGGTACGAAATATCAATTTCACAGATGACAAAAGATATCTTTCGACTGGGATGAATTCAAATCCGTTCCGATAACGTTTTTAACTAACATCGATTGTGACTATACACCGGCTTTGACTATACAAAAGAATATATACAATGAAGTTTGGTTTACCTTTTTAAGGTTAGACCTTAAAGTGTATGATTGAGAATCACATTTATTATAAATACGGTTTCCAGAAGAGGCTACATGACTTCCTCCGGAAGTTTGTTGTTATATATTCTTCATATACATTAACAGGAAAAGAAAATGTTGTATGTATTATCAGATAAATTTTGTTTAATTGTTATTTTATTGTGTGTTAATGAAAATATTATTATCATTAATTCGTGATTAAATGTGGTTTTGAGCAAGATTGGTCGATAATGCAATTTAATAGGAAATTACGATATGTTGACTAAATGTTGTTAAATAAACCAACAAATTTTTCAGATATAAGTTTGCAAACAAAAAATGGATAATGCGGCCGTATTAAACGAACAGTTCATCGCTTTCGTTGATTTTATCACTTTAGACAAATTTGTCGAACTGCTTGAACGGCATAATTTGTAATATAATTATGTGATGTAACGGCACATCTGTAGCAAAACCATGGGATGTAACGGTATATTTTAGGAAAAACGTTTAATATAACGGTAAAATTGAATGTAACGGAATAATTTGTAGGATAATCATGGGATGTAACGGAATAATTTGTAAGATTATCATGGTGTTTAACGGTATAATTAGTTCGGATATTAAAGGATGTAAAGGAATAATTTGTTAGATAATCAAGCGATTTTACGGCATTATTTTTAAGATCGTTAAGGGATGTTCATATTCTTGGGCAATATTAATAAATGTATTACACTTTTCTTTGTGTTTCCACTTTGTTTTTTAAACATTTTTAACAACAAATAATCACCTGAAAAAGTATTTTCTAATGAATGCTTGTATAAAAAGGATATTATGATATGTATATCAGTTGTAAGCATGATGGATAAAGAGCTACTTTGTTCAACACAATTATTTATTTCGAACGAAGTTAATTTTAATGCGAGAAAAAATGTCAAAAAGAAATGAATTATTAAGCACAAGCAAAACATTAATGACATTTAACCCCATCTATCTCAGGGTTGTCAAGGAGACATTTCAACAACTGGGTTATTTGTTTTAAAGAGAGTGAGAAAAACAGACCAGATTTTTATTTGATAAAATAACATGAATTTGTTCTGAAGAGGAATTATAATAAACGATCGTAGAAGAATAATTTTCTGTGAGTTAGAAAAAATATATAAATTATTCTGACTGTTGCGACAAACAAATTGAGGAACCTGCTAAATCGTGTGATTTTGATATGTATATTTGTGTTAAAACATAATACATGTATTACCTTAAATTGAAGACTACTCAAATATGAAGAAAGCAATTATATCTGATTTTAAAACCTCAGAATCTTAATACGAAGATGAATAGTTTCTCTTGTAAATCTTTAAATAAAAATTTGTTAACTGTTTTGTTCATTGGGTTTGTCAGTTGTCTTATGTAAAATGCAGTTGTTCTTTATTAGTACATGAAATATATGATCTTTTAGATTGTAGATATCAGATATAATTATGTAGAAATATACCAGAAGGTGATGTGATATTATTGTCCATGAAACAATCTTCCAAGATGCGAAAATATCTAAAGTCATAAGATATGGGATAAAGATTCCTGGGGACATTTAATGTTAGATTTTTAAAAAATATAGCAAATTCAAAACGATATTTTATATTGTTAGCCTCCCATAACAAGGCTTAGTAGGAAGAAAAGTATGTTATGAGCAAACACAGCCACAGAGACTGTCTTCACATCTAAAGGAATATAGTTCACTTACTGGAGGTAACGGAATACAGCACTGAACAGCAACTACGTTCATGGAACAACCATATATGGTGGCGGTGACGTAAAGGGTGGGTCTGCCTTTCAAATGACTGTCAGCTTCCGTTACAGGTTATTGACGGTACCCTGAATGCCCAAAAATACCGAGATGACATCTTAGACAGCCATGTTTGCCTCATTTTGAGAATCATGCCTTTGCAGACAGACCAGTGTTCTAATATGACAACGCTCGGTCACATCGAGCCCGGATTGTAAGGAAATTTATTGATGTAGGGTACATTGAAACATTTCCATGGCCTTCCATGTCACCGGACATGAACTTGATCGAACATGTATTGACTATATCGGTCTTAAAATCAATCAGCAACAACTGAAATGTCAAAACCTGAATGAATTACGGATCACTCGTATCTCCGAATAACAGAGGTTTCCACGTGATAGGCTTTGGCGTTTGGTCAGGGGAATGAGGAGGCGTGTTGAACATTTATACCGGAAGCGCGGAGGTTATACCAGAAACTAACGATCTTAACGTTAAATGACAGTTTATGTATTCATATATTTCATCTGAATTAAAGGTATACTTGTATCATTTTGAAAAGAGCGAAAATGATCTCAAAATGAAACTTAAAATCGTTTTTCTTGTTGTTGATTTTTCGCCCTTTTTATTCGGATCACTAATTTAATAAAGGTCCTTGATTCATATTTAATAAAGAAATAAAGGTTTAACAGCAAATTAAACATGTAAACCTTTTTTGTCTATCCAAAAAATAAATATTATCAAAACCAAGTTGATGCTTAACTTTTGGCGGACTGTGTTTATCTGACCTTCACAAATATCTGTTCATATTAAAAGTAACATACATATAAATATTCAAATACAGCAATTGATAATTCTTTAGACTTAACATGGAAATGAGAATCTTTGTTAAAAATTAAATTGCTATTTTTAAACAGCCTTGTACTATCTGACTATTAATAAAATTTTGACTTCGAACAGGACAATTTTCAAAAAGGGGAAAGGGGTATATAGGGCAACTTCTCATTTAACTAAAATATTTGTAAAATTGCAAAAACAGTGTGTAAAATCTTAATACTCTGAAAACCTTAGCAAATGGAGAAAAAAATGATCAGACAAGGATATTTGAGATCTGCAAAATACGGTTTAAAATTCGGTTGATACGTTTTTTCCAGGTTTTGTACTTCCTATCAGAATTTTAATGATAGGGGGTTGCAGCTGACAAGAAAGCTTCTGAGCCATGAGTTTCCCACGGAAAGAGTAGACTCATCACTACGAAAATTTTTCAGACGTCATCATAATTTGGTTGATCGTTACAAAATATGCATTTTATAATGACAATGCATATCTTTCCACTTTCCTGACTACAAATCTGTTCCTATACGGGTTGTGACACCGGCTTTCTCTACTGAGTAAAACAACGGGCGCCACTAGTGGAGTAGGAGTTGTTTATCCTTCTGGAGAACCTGAACTCACTCTTGTTTTATAGTGTTCGTGTTACTCTATCTTTAGTTTTAATTGTAGTGCTGTGTGCTCTATGTTTGTTTTTCGTTTTATTTTGACGGCCATGGTCTTGTTTGTCTTCTGACTTCACGATTTATGTCTGCCGCTTTGCAATCATCGAATGTCTTTCAGTAAGATATGAATTAATATTTTATATTTATAAGAAATACATTTCAGAGACAGAGACAACGCACTCCAATTACTAGAAAAACAGAGGGTCGTTACAAATTAAGGTGTCTTCACAAGGCCTTCAACAGCGTTGAAATACCATTCCCAATGTAAAGCTCTAAAACGCTCCAAATAAATAAAACGCACATGTTTACGTAAAAATACGGCTTTTACTGAATATTATCCAAATTAGATGCTACAGAACAATATTATTCAAAATGTTACTAAAGAAAGTTAATAGATAAGTTGCAATTCCGGTGCATTTTTTTTTCGATCACTATTGGTTTACTGCTATAAAGAATCGCCGTTAAACCAATTAACGCTCAGCAATGTGATTCTGTTAATCTGTATACTATTATGGTTTCTGCTGTTTATACATTGCTTTGCGGTTGTGTGTATAGGGCTTTCCATTTCATGTTTTCACCGTCTGTAGTGTTCAGACCTATTTTGGAAAGATGGTCAAATGGTTATTTAAAAATACAAAATCTCGCCAATGTTGAATAAATATGGAGATTTTGTGCCTGCTATATGTAGATTCTAAGGAGTACCCTCTCATATGTAGCCTTAGAACCAAACCATAGGAAGTATAAGATCAGAACATAGCAAAGAAAGCATTCAAATCCAAATGGAACGTCAAATACATCGGCAGGAACAACTACTAAGTGCAATACTTTTCAAGGTCTTTCAGTATTATGATTACTTTAGAATTTTAGCAAGTGCAGCAAATATGTAAAACATTGTTGTAAATAGGAAATTTGTCATACGCGGGAAATAGAAACCGTTGTATTTAATACAAATTCATCGTGTATTGTCAGAACAAAATCAAGGTCATAGGTCACGATTGCACTTTTATAAATAGTAAAAATAGATATAAATGTCGTTATAGTCCGTAACGATAGTCGATATTTTGTGAAGGAATTCGACGTTTCATATATTACATTGCACATTTGCAACGATTAAACCTGAACAAATCGACAGTTATCACTTGACAAAGTGATAAAATATAAAACAAAATATTTTATTTGAAAACGAGAAAGTAAAATATGCACTTGATCTTTTTAAATTAAAAATACAAAGGACGAGGCTCGATAAGGCCCATTTTGGCCCAAGAATTTTGTTAAAAAATGAAAATGGGTAATACCTATGATTTTATATTTTTTGTATTGAGTAATGTCTATACAAAGGAAATGCAACATTATTTTAAGTTTTATTAGTTCTACAATGGTCCCATGACACATAGAGAAAATGATTAAAATGTGAAAATACTTCGAAATTGATTAATTTGATGCAATATTTGATATTTTTTTGTCGATTTTAATATAAATCGCACAAAAACAGCACAACCAATTTTTGCATAATTGAAGATCTGTCAAGTACAAATGTTTGGTTAAAATATCTTCGTGATGTTTTAGTGCGATCATATCTATTTTGAACAAAAGACCTCCACAAATTGATTAGATTTACCGAAAATGTTAAATTATTCTCAAAATAGTCAAAAAGTATACAAGAAAAGTTAATGAATTATAAAAAAAACGATTATTAAACAGCATTTTCACAGCAACTTATATTTGTGTCACAAAATCTAAAATTTGGGCCAAATATGGAGCTTAATATACTTACTCCTTTACATATTGATTTTTCTATTATAGTCAAAATTTGTTAATTCTCTGACTCAACATCTTGTATGGTAGAACTAGCCTTGATTTTCGTCGATTTAATGTTAATTTTTAAGTTGAGGCAATTGCGTGATTTTTTATTTGAAAGAGGACAGTTTTGCATTTCTAAGAAAATGTGTCAGTTCTGAAGCTGGCAAATAAACAATTCGCCGAAAATGATTGTCCAAATACTAAAAAATTGTCTTTGAATAAAGTTTCAGTTTAATATATCGATTCTGTGAAGGGGATGTTTTATGGCTTTTTTTTCTTCTATTGCTATAGGTCAGTATTTCTATGCAAATAAATGGTCCTTTGTCGGCCAAAACGTGAAGTACGGGTTCATTGTCGTATTATTAATGTAATTTCAGATGTGAAAGCTACAAGTAGTTTTTTAAGGGTTTTCGCGAAATATAATAGTTTAAAATATCATAGATGAAGTTTTGAATAAAGCACACGGTTTATCTTATGTTTAAGTCAGAAACTATGTCTAGGGAATTAAAAAGTAGTTCTCAGGAATATTGTTCAGGTAATATTAACTACGATTTACACACGTAAAAACCATAGCAATTCTGGTTAAAAACGTTGTTTTCAATTTTTATTTTCATAATTGACAAAAAAAATGAAAAGAATGAACTCATAAGGTTATTCTTTAAACAATCCATTTTTTATATCAAAAATTATTTTGATCCTTTTGATGCAAGCTTATTCGACCATACAAATCTCGTTACGATCTATACGACAGTTAGGAACCAACAATGAAATACAGCTACATAGACCCAAGTCGTCGTTGTCTACCCTAGACTAGTTAATGATATATTGAATCAAATCATTATGGGATAGTGGCTCAATTTTTAATTATATTAACTTTTAAAACATAACACAGTGGCAATAGAACAAGAACTATGTTCTTAAAGCAACATAAAATTATGAGAATATTTTCACACAAACCCGTCAATTTATCGGGTGAAGACTTTTTATGCAACAATTTGCACAAACTTTTGCAAACAGAAGAAAAAGAAACCAGTCATTACAAAGTTTACTGTATTTTTATACTAATAAATAAAAATTCTCGAGCAGTGCAAGTACTTCTATCCCTGGTTGAATTAAGAAAACGAAATTATCTAAAACAAAAGTTTATCGGCACAGATGTAGTAATTCCGTCCTATCACAACAATCTATACCACCGGAATTTGGAATTTTAATTTATTTTGGCTACATACGATTTAAATGTGATCTCTAAAAACAAAATGCTTTTCAAGTAAGCAGATGGGCCATATTCTCAGGTTAGATGTACTTTTTTTCAGTAAGTGTAGAAGAAATGGGAGACATGGTTTCGGGTGATCTTGATCTGGTTTTCTGTGCATGTGGACTTTGCTTCCAATAAGGAAATAAGTTAAGAAAAAATAAATATATAAATTTTCCATCCGTGTTTAAGGTCTGATCTAGACCATTAAACTTCACGTGTTTTTTTTTGTGGCTGCAGTGCGATCTGTCTGATTCTCCATATCTTTAATTTTCAAATAAAATAGGTTAAACATGAATAATATTGTACTGCTTAATTTTACATGTATTCCGTAGACTGACTTTTGTTTTTATTTTCATTATAAAACTTGTATTGGACAGGTTGCTTACGCACTAAAATTGTCCTACTTAACTCTTCGTTTATTGACCGGGACGTGTATTTTTCTCCATTGTTTTTTTTTACATTTCAAACTAGCTCTGTTTTCCAGTGTGTTGCACCAATGTTTCTGACTTTAATGATCGCATATACATCTAAATGGTAAACTTTCGCAGTACATACAGTTATAACATGCTTTGCAAGGCTTTTACAAAATTACATAACCGTTAAATATATGTTTAATACAAAATACGGCTACAAATATACATTTTTTTCTTGGCAACATTACATCTGCAGAATTTAACTTGAAAATTGGTAAATTAAATCTCAATGTTTCAAACTTATCTACGAAGGGTCAAGTTTGACATTGTTGTTTTGATATTAAACTGCATTTTGTTTCTACAGATATGAGGAACCTTTAATAATTTTGAAAAAGTCCCTTAATTTCATTCAGTGCAGACATTTTTGAAAACAATTTTCGGTGTTTGTGAATATAAGGGGGAAAGCCGCAGAGGTGAATAATTACTATTTATTTTTATAATATAAATGAAAATTCTCGACCAGTAAAGGTACATTCGACTGAATTGTAAATATGATCGGAAAGGGACTAGATTATTTTTCCTTTTTTTCTTATCATAACACACTAAATGACCGGATTTATATGGCTTTGTATGCATTAAGGCGGTGAATTTTAAAAAATGCTGTGTAAGTCTACAGATGGGACAGTTTATCAGGTTAGATGTATGATTTTAATTGAGCATAACAGCAATTGTCAACATATAATTACCTTCAGCGATTGTATTTATGATTTTATGCTGGTGATCGGGTTCGGGATGATATTGGGTTATGTTTTCTGTGAATAAAAACTTCCCACAATAGCAACAAGTAAAAAACCTAACAACAACATAAATATTCCACCCTTCAACATTTGTAAATTCCCTCTTTTTTGTTGCTGCATTGCCGTCCTTCTGATGACTTTTTATTTGTCTGTTTCTTGAACCACGTGACTTGCTAATTTTTTTTTTTGGTGGGGGGGTGTAATTGAAATGTTATAATATGATTTGTTTAGAGTTAAATTAGATCTGGATAGCTTTGCGGTTGAACTAAATATTATAATGAATTCTTGATCGACAAATGTTAATTTTTGATGATATATATTTTATTCAGTTTTTCTTTATCTTAACTATAAAATTGTGCAGTTTGTGAGATATTATAAGTGTACATTTGTGTGAATGGGATTCGAAGTGGAGTGTTTAGTATTTTGAGGAGAAATAAAGGTTAAACCTTGTGTGTTACCTGTGTTACCTGTTTGTCTACCTGTTTACCTGTTCACATTAGTTGTAAGAAATCAATCGTAGTTCACCAGTAATCAGATTTTCCCTATCCTCTTCAGTGATCTTGGATTTACCTTGTGCTGTGTAGTAGGACAGCAGGTGATGTTCAATATTAGTGCTGGATTGTTTGATATATTTAAGTTTAGTTTAGGTTTTCTATTTTTTAAGTTGTATAACTTTGAAAAATTTGGCAACATTTTTGTCACGTTGGATGTCGCGATCGATGGCGCTTTTTGAACAAAAAACTTGTTCGCTAAATTATTATTTTTATAAATTGCCAGTGTTTTCGGGGTGTAGCTTATATTAATTTGATGTCTGGTAATTAAAACCATCGGAAAACTATTTTGCTGGTTTTTTTTTTATATTGAAGGACACTTTCACGTGAGGTATTTCTTGGTGTTTTTGTTGGTTAAAACTCTTAAATGGTGTATCGTAATTGGACTAGTGGTAAGAAAACGAAGTCAATTAAAGAACCTCCGTATCTCCCTCATGAACCTAACTGTGTGATTATAGGTCTTTTGTTTGTATCATTCATGTGTTTGAAGAAAAATACAAGAAACATTCAAGAAACATAAACCAATCAGCTAATCAAGGAACTTCCATAAGCAAATGAAATAATTGATGATATTATTTGTAAGTTTAAGGTTAGACAATATACATGAACCAACAGCTAATAATTGAACTTCCAAAAAAATTGTAATATTGCTGGGTTTTCACTATAATGAGTAACACGACGGGTGCCACTAGTAAGGCAGGAGTTAATTACCTTTTCAGAGCACCTGAACTCACCCTAGTTTTAGTAGGGTTCGTGTTACTTCAACTTTAGTTTTCAATGAAGTGTTTTGTGTTCTATAATTTTCTTTCGTTTCATTTTGTTCATATTGCCTGGCAATATCACGATATTGACTGGTCGCTCTTTACACAGCAAAATAAAGAATAACATGTGACCATGTTTACAGCCATGAAAATGTATTTTTATATCCGATATGAAATCAGTATTTTTCTATTTAACTTTTAAGCAGCATTAAACGATCATAAACCAGTTGTGGGGAACTCTACGGGAGGGTCGTGGCAATGTTAATGAAAATAATTTTGAGGTAATTTTTACAATCAGAAGTTATATATAGATATCATTTCCTTTTTATTTCAAATTGTTGATATAACACGAAACATGTTCCTGCTTCTACTATTACTTACGTCGTTCTAAATATGCTACGCACATTATTGTTAGTAGTATTTTCATGATACTAACGACTCATTATCTTTCTTATATGGTATTTGTGTGAGTCACTTACAATTATTTTACCTTTTGGAAGCCAGACATACATGACAAGTAAATTAGTCGTCAACAAGATCTCAAAGATTGGCTTCATAATTTGAACAACTTTTTTGGTTGCTTTTTTTAGCAATCAACCAAAGTTCCTGGGTGACAAGACAGAACATTTTATTTTTAGGGTTTTTATGACAGATTAAAAATGCCACTTTTAAGTTTTAGTTAAACTATGTTCTAGGTATAACGGAGTTTTTATCTATTAAACTATGATATTTTCAATGTCAATACTTCACATAGAGGTGTAAAGGGAAATAATTTGAGATGAAGTTAGTGCAGAATGATTAGCGGCAAAAAATAGAAAAACATCACATACTTAATAGTTGAACTTTTACTTAAGTGGTGGTAAATATAGTTTGGTGTATTATGGTTACAAACACGTTCAAAACAAGAGCTGCCTTGTTAAACCCAATTTAATATGCATCTTTTTTCTTCGGACATGTCGAATGAAGTTGATTTTTTTACGGATCAGTTATGGGACTTTACTTTTTATTATTATTTTCGGTTAAGGTTTTGGATACTCATGGTATTATGCTTCAGATTATTTTCCGATTACTTACTTCTAATTGACAAAAGGAAGCGAAAGAATATACGGTCCACTATTATTCTTCTATCACTGTCACTGAACTATTTGATTGTAAAACGTCCTACGGACTTGAAAAAATCAAAACATTTGGTACTCGATACTTCAATAGCTTAAGCCAGCTAATTTTTATCTCTTGTTAATGCTTATTGAACATATATGATAACATCTTGCGGCTGTAATTTAATAAACAGTGGTTATGAAATCCAATAAATTAAACCACCGCTATTACAGCTGTATCACTTTTTTGTTAAATTTGTAGATGAGACTGCAAGTTTATTCTAACTTTAGTCGTTCTGCTAAACATCTATTTTAGGCGGATGTAAATACTTCTTCATTTTCAACTTTATTATCCAATAAAGATACATTCAAAAAATATTTTATAACAAGCATTTAAAAAATAAAGACAGAATAAGCTTTTATCTATCGTTGATTGCTTCAGTAGTAATAATGTCTTTGTAGATCGTAGCTTCAGACAGGAATTGAGGTTGTAACTGTATTAGAAGTACTATGTCAGAAACATATCTTTGAATTTGTTGTTTCAGGATCAAACTCCACTTCATTGGGCAGCAGAGCGTGGCCATTTACCGGTTGTGGTTGAACTTCTAACGAGAGGAGCCAATGTTAATGCAAAAGATGATCAGGTAAATGTTATATTTGGAAGTTATTGATCTCCTTTCAGATTATTCTCATGTATCCTTTTGACATGAAATGTTATCAAGTAGCCTATTCACTTGTATATCTGTGCCTGTGGTTGACGATTATTTTAAATTATTATACGTAGGGAACAAAGATGTGTGTAATATTTTTATGATATTTTGTGGCACCTGAAATAGTAAAACCAGCCAGTTTAGCATAACACTTTTGTTAACAAAACATCAATATTTATTACTGACAATCGATAGCTCTTTCGACTGCTAGACCTAAAATGTCATAGGTGTGTTTCACACAAAAAATAGTATGAAACAGTGTTAAAATTGAACACTCTCATTCAAATTTTTCATATACATAAATATATTAAATAGAATAATTCTCTATCCTTTATTATATCGTCTTGATAATTAATGGGTTTCATTACCTCAATTTACTCAGATATTTATAATGTAGTTTCCAGGAAGAATTTAAAATATCGCACTTAATGATGGAAAAGCAGCAGTTAATTTTTCTCATATCGGAATTGGCAAACTTTTCTTGCGTAAACTATATATATTTCTGGATTGATCTTGATTAGCTACACTATAGACCAACCCACTGAAATTATAATTGCTCTTGAAAAAATAAATACACATTAAGAATGTTAAACTTGACAAATAAACGAAAGTTTTAATGGACTCTTTGAAATTGCGTTTTTGCAGCAACAAAGGTCCAGGTTTTATGAATTTAGAGAAAAAAAGGGATTTTATTTTTTAAATTTATCATTTAATAAAAGAAAAAGTGAAAGATTTCTGAAATTGTTTGTCGTCGTTTTATTTTGTTTCATATCACGTTCAAAATGTTCCTTAAATATTCCGACCCTAACAAATGGAAAAATTTGTCAGTTTATCATAATGCTAGATTTTCTGATGCAGTATTGATTTTGTATTTCATTAAATTTCTTTGAACGATATTTTAACAAAGAAAATCCACTGAAATTATTTTCTATAATGACTCTTATAATTTATTAAATCTGTTTAATATTGTAAACGCTGTATACAGAATGGCTTCTGCATTGATTGATTTTACTCAGTTTTGTATAATTTAACTTTAATCGAGATGAAAGGGTATTTGTGCGAATGGATTGTTTAAGCTCAACCTTAGAGACAAAACCTTAAGGACACTTATTATTGTTAAGTTATTAAACTTTATACTAACTGTTTTCAATTATGAAGATAATATCTGTATACCCCATGTTGAGAT
>JAULBM010288550.1:0-15952 GCA_032357055.1 Geukensia granosissima | reverse complement strand
GGCCATGGTCTTGTCTGTCTTCCGACTTAACGATTTCTGTCTGCCCCTTTGGTATCTTCGAATTCCTTCACGTAGTCGTGTTGCTTTCGTAAGACAATCGGGCAGCTTCTTGTTTCCTACGTATTGTCTTCGTGAGTCGAAAATTGCCCGATGCCACAGATGATCATACGAAGTAATAACGATAATGTCACAATTTGACAAGATGCCATTACGAAGGGCAAAATGGACACACGAAGTCATCACGCAAATGAGCCTTCGCGAGGACTTCGGTCAATTTTTTTGCATGCCAAAGATTTTGCCTTTGCTCACGAAGTTGCTGCAGAAGCCTGGAAAATACAACCGTCGGTCACACGATGGGTAAAGATGGCTTCGCGAATGGCCCGATGTTTTCACGATCAGACCCGAATTTGAACATTTTCATATTCGTGTGTCCATCTGCTTACAAATTCGGAACAGTGTGAAGCCAGCATAAAGACATCACGGTTTAGTTTCTGTTTACGAAACAAGCCGATAGTGGTCATAATCTAGTTACGTTATCATTTGAGCGATATAAGCACTGTTTGTATACAAGCATAAAAATAATAATAACTACTTTATTTAGAGAGGGTTGTTACAGTTAGTTACAAATACTAATCTTCCCTGAGACCCTCGAAACTCTAATACAATATTATAAATACAAATGTAACAATCAAAAGAAATAATATCATAAAATGAAATTAGAAAGCATATACACCAACACAATACCATTATTGAAAAAATAATTCTTGTTTTGTTGTTGAAATAAGTAATCAGAATGTATCTATGTTCTTGGAATACTTATTTATTGTGGAATATTGTTCCATAAAACGACACCCGAGTATTGAAATGTTCTTTTCATAGAATCTGTTTTCGGGAATGGAATAAACAGTTTGTTAGTTTTAGCTGATCATAAGGAATAACTCTAACCTTTACGACAAACGCGATGACTTCAACTTTCCTATTGTTAACTTCCCATATTTATGTGGCAATATAACTGCCTACTGGGTTTATATTTCACAGTTGATTCGATACTCTCGTGCCTGTTTCAAGTATCAGGATTTTCCGAAGAGAATATTGCTGTTGTCGCATAAATTACTACAACAATGCTACATCTAATCAAGTTTAAAGTCGGCCCTCTAAAAATTTAATGGTCGCAGATCCGTATGGTGTCAGTGTATTTAAACAAGTTATAGACCTGTTACCGGTATAACAAAATAAGTTGACCACTTCTCGGATTGACGTTAACCCGGATTTGAGATTAATTATTCCACGACGGGTGTTGCGAGTAGGACGGGGATGCTTACCCTTCCGGAGCACCTGATCCCACTCCTGTTTTGTAAAGGAGGTCGTGGATTCCAAGCTTTTGCTCCTTTTGTTTAGGTTTTATCTTTTGTTTGTTTAAATTTGTCTTGTCTCTTTGGACTATGCAATTTTGGTCTCTCGCATGGATATTCTACACTGGACTCGTTAATTCCGAACATTTTCGAAACATTTCACTTAAATAATTAGGTGTTAATTATTGGTACATTTATACATCAATACTCCCTTATGGTATGTTAACCTATCTAAGCTTTTAAATAAAAGATTTGAAGATGTATCACACGGTTTTCTTAAAATAATCCTTGCTGCCCTCTTTTGTAATTTTGATACTTATTCAATATTCTTATCGGTGGTTTCACCCCACACAGTACAACAATAGTCAAATAGTGAAAGTATATAACCATTATAAAACATACATAATCCTTGATACGAACCATAAATTTTAAGGTGAGCAAGTAAGCCTTATCTTGAAGATATGATACAACATAGATTATCAATTTGTTGTTGCCAAGATAACGAATTTACAATTTGCACACGAAGGAGTTTTTCACAAGTTGACATCATATATTTTAAAGTGGTGGCTGATGTATTAAGCTTTCTTCTGGAACTAACTAACATAGAACAAGACTTTTTCATACAAAACATGCTGTCAGAAACTGCGTGCATTCTTTAGAGATGATTTTTTATTATGTTTTTGTTTTTAATACTCTTAATTTTGTAAAGGTATACTCTTATTAGATTGGTGCGTTCTTGTATGATTTTTATAGTATTTAAAAGAAAAAAATATGTTATTTGTACTTTTGTTTGCTTTAATTTTGCCATTGACCTCGATGATATTGATCCAGCAAAACATTTTTATTATGTACATGTGTTAAGTCAAAAGTTGAGGATATTAATTGTACTTTGTTTTCACATTTTTTATGATTTCTTGATTGTTGGTTGCTTAACGGCCAATAGCAAATATTTTATGCATATTCAGGACGAGAAGAAGTTCAACAATGATTAATATCAAAAAGGGGTTGGGATAGAACACAACAGTGCAAAGGTTTTTGACTTCCACTGGAAAAAGGGGGTGATGGCTATGGATGGAAAATTTAGCCTTTTGCATCGGCATTAGCCTTCTCTTCTTCGAAAACCACAAAAGGGGTCTTTTACGTACAAGGAGCGTGGCACTCTGCAAACACGTCACCCAATATGGACCACGGCCAGGCTTTCCGTATTATAACCTCCCCCGTCCCCTAACGAGAGGGACTCCCTTATCCACTCCTGGGGTTCGCGCTGGGTCAGCTCTATGGGTCGAGCCCTATAGACCGCTCCGGTGTACAGCACATTTTTTTATATTTATATGTATAATATTGAGACAAGATTGCTCCTTTATACATTTACATGCTTTATAATTTTGTATAGATCTAGAGCTTGTCACAAGGTGTTGGGTTCCACCCTTGTTAAAGGCCAGATGGGAACCTCTTGATTCAACAGTTTTCTACGTTTCTTACAGAGATGAAGTTAGCTCTCCTTGACATTTTCCCCATTTCTTCTACCTCTTTTATTTTTTTTTAAATCTCAAGTTTTGTTCCGTTCTGAATCAGACGCTTACTGCAGTGTTACAAATTAGTTTGGGGAACAGAAATCATAGCTTCGTAATTTCATTTTCATTCGTTGTTCACTTGTTATGTACTGATTCTGTTAGAACGTTGTTACAGTTGGAATATATAAATAATTTAATGTAAAAATTATACAATTTTCAATTATATGTAAATTTTTTGACATTTACATCCTGGTAATTAAATATTGCAATATTGTACGCATATTTGAAATGATAAGTTATCTCAAGGGATATGTATTTTGTAGTAGTTTTGCATTTCAGTGACACAAAAATACATCAGACGAGACAGACATTTAGGCATATTATATAAAATTAGCATGAATGATTTAGCCAACAAGATTGCTCTTCACTTTATGATATTAATGGTTTGTTTTCTTTTAATACTTTTTAATAAATTAATCCACTGTAAATTATCATCTTTAAATAAAGACAAATTCCAAACAAACAGGAAAGCAATATGAAAAGTTAAGGACGAAAGCTTGTGCTCTTTTACAAATCAAAAGAAGGACAAGGTGTTCCGAAAAGGTATGCATCTTCTGCCCCGCGCTCTCGCATCTGTCCAAAATAGAAATATTCCGTTCGGTTAACCGGTACCTCTCTGGATTTGGAACCCAATTAGGGACATCCGTTGGATTCACTTGACATACCATTCCAAACAAATAAGCATTTGGAAAACTCTAGTCGTTCAAACATAATATATATGCAGCAATTAATATTATTATTTTTAGCGATAAATTTTATAGTAAATATACTTATTGGACATCATAGGACATGATTGTAGTGGTCGAATTTCTTCTTTATAATATTTATGTACGATTTGGCAACACGGTCCATCGACAGATAGTTGGATTGAAAGTCCAAATTCGAAACATAGCAAAAGAAGTCAAAACAAATCGAAATAAAAGCCAATCAGGCGGCAGGGACAAATACTAAGTGTAATGCTTTTCAAAGTTTTTCTTTTCCGTATATTCAGTTCTTTAGAATTTTAACAAACGAAACAAAGGACGAGGGTCGTTAAGGCCCAGTTTTGGCCCAAAAATTTGGCTGAAATATAAAAAATTGCTAAAACCTACACAAGCTCTGTTAGCAGATCAACAAAACACCACAGCATGATCTACAACTAATAATAGGTGACCAAATGCAAAAATTGACAGTGACAACAGCCAACATGTAAGAAGGATATGATAAAGGGATTTAAAAAGTAGAAATGCTGGCAGATTTTTGTTCAACAAATGGGCGTTTAATCGGTTAAACTTTATTCAATTATAAAATATTCACAAGATAACATGGTGCTCGCCAAACAAACGAGACAAGAATCAGATTGACAATGTCATTCTTAATGGCAAATGAAGAAGACCCCTCTTTGATACAAGATCTTGCAGAGAAACAGATGTGAATAACGATAACTGTCTTGTAGATGCAAACAAAATAAGCCGTTTATTTGCTATTAAACGTATTAAGACGTATAATAGCAATTTTACGTCTTTTTATGTTGGCATCTGAGAAGTACAAAAGAAATTCTTCTTTGAACTGGTGTTAAGATATAGAGAACTGGAAAATCTCAAACAGGCTGCAGAAAAAAAATAATTGGACACTAAAAAAAGTTACCATAAATGGCTCTCTCAGGACATTCGGGTGAACATTAAATAAAGAGAGAACAAAACTGAAAGAGAAACCCCTGAATACAAAGTCATCAAGACTTAGAAAAAACTTACAGGAGGTCAATAGTGAGTAAAACAAAAGAAGTAAATAAGATAAAGAACCTACACTGATAAGAAAACAATCGTCTTAAGGTGATCTGAACATCGTATATGAAATAACTAAAGAACTATATGGAAAATCCACCCAAATTCCACTAGTACAAATTTAAGTACCAATGGCAAAGTGACAACAACAGAGAGAGAACCATCAGAGCTATGGCTGCAACACTTAAATACACCAGAGTTAGAGGGAATTCATAAACAAAATAACCTCAACATAAACTCTGGGCCACCATCAAAAGAAAACATCACCAAATCTATCAAATCTATGAAATCTGGAAAAGCTGCAAGCGTAGATGGAATTCAAGTTGAACTTTTTAAAGCTGACCTTTCACAGTCACAGACATAATGTACAATTTAAATACCATATGGAAAAAATGAGATCCCAGAAGACTGGTATAAAAGCTTCACTGAAAATCTTATAAAAGGAAGATTTGGCAAATTGTGACAAATGGAGAGGCATAACCTTGCTCTCACTAAAGCTCTAATATTTTTTTCTGCAAACTACTCCTCAATAGTATAGATGAAGAACTGGATATTATCCTGCGACAAGAACAAGCAGGATTTTAAAGGGAAAGGTTGCATCGACCAAATTTTCGCACTAAGAACATAATCGAACAATCGATCGAATGAAAATCATATCTCTATATCAATTTCATCGACATTAAAATGCCTTCGATAGCATCTATCTGGACACATCGGGAAATAGTAATGGCCTATTGTGTGTCAGAAAAAATAGTGGCAATTCTTCTCACAACAAAGAAATTGACTGGTTTACAGTGACCTCAGGTGTAATACAGGGTGATTGTAAACTTTCCGTTCATGTCTAGCATCATTCCAGTCGCACCTGCATACAAAGTGTATATCTCTCAATTGATACACTACTCCAGGGCTTGTGCTTCCTATCAGGATTTTATTGATAGAGGGTTACAGATGACTAGAAAGATACTGACCCAAGGGTTTCTCAGGGAAAGATTAGAGTCGTCGCTCCGGAAGTTTTTCGGTCGCCATCATGATTTGGTTGACCGGTACAAAATATCAATTTCAAAGATGACAATGGGTATCTTCCGACTGTTATGAATACAAATCCGTTCCTATACCGGATGTGACTAACATCGATTGTGACTATACACCGGCTTTGACTGCTGAGTAACACGACGGCTGCCACTAGTGGAGCAGGAGTGGCTTACCCTTTCGTAGTACCTGAACTCACCCTGGTTTTTGTAGGGTTCGTGTTACTCTAGCTTTAGTTTCCAGTGTAGTGCTGAGTGTTCTATTTTTACCTTTTTGTTTATTGTGTTTGCCATGGTCTTGTATGTCATCCGACTTAACGATTTCTGTCTGCCCCTTTGGTATCTTCGAATTCCTTTTTATATTATTTCCCCGAACTCGTTATCGCCATCAACTGAGTTATGAAGAAGACAAGAGGTGACTAAAAAGGGAGATTACATGGTTAATTTTTTCTACCTTTGAGGACCTTGACTTAGCTGACAACATTGCCTTACTGTCATCTCGGCATGATGATATGCAGGAAAAGACTTAGTCATTTTGCAAGCCAACGTGGACTCCTATAGAACGTAAATAAAATAAAGAAATGAGATTCAATGTAACATCTTTCAATAAACTGAAAGTCGATGATAGCGAGAACAAACAAGTTGACAAATTTACTTATCAATGAGCAGTGGTAAACACAAAAGATCCTAATTATAAACAAAAGGACATTTAAAAATAAACTATCGAATGCAAGAACAACTTGCCACAATTTAAGATATATCTGGAAATAATATTAATACGGCAGGAAAGCAAAGGATAAGATATACAACAGCAATATAAATCAGTAAAAATGTATGGAAGTGAATTCTTGATAGTCATCAAAACAGACCCGAGATCAAGTTTCACCACAACTGCCTGAGACAAATATGCAAAAAAGGACGAGGGTCGTTAAGGCCCATTTTTGGCCCAAGAATTTGGTTAAAAGATGAAATTGGCTAATATCTATTATTTTATGTTTTTTGTATTGAATAGTGTCTATAAAAAGAAAATCCAAAAGAATTTTTAATTTAATTAGTTCTACAATGGTCACATGACACTAAGAAATTGCTTTAAATGTGAAAATACTAATAAATTAATTAATTTGTTGCAATATTTGATACTAATTTGTCGATTTAAATATAGATCGCACAAAAACATCACAATCAAACTTTGCACAATTTGAGATCTATTAAATACAAATGTTTGGTTAAAATACCTTCGTGAGGTTTTTGTGCGATCTTATCTATTTTGAACAAAACACCTCCAAAAATTGAGTATTTTTACCGAAAATGTTAACTTCTTGTCAAAATAGTCAAATATACCCTTTCATTTTGTCGAAATGATGAAAAGTATGCAAGAAAAAGTAATGAATTATTAAAAGAGGTTTATTAAACAACATTTTCACAACAACTTAAAATTGTGTCACAAAATCTTAAATTTAGACCAAAACTGGGACTTAACGTACCTACTCCTTTGAAATATTTTTATTTTGATTTGTGTATCTACCTCTATGTTTTGATCTCTGATTTCCTGGGTTTGGTTGTAATGCCACTTATGAAAGGTTTTTACTTGAAATATGTATGTAGCATAGAAAATTTCACAATATTACAAATTATTGGTAGACATGTTTATAAAAAGAATTGTTAAAATTTTAAAAAATCTTGCCTTGTTATTTAGTTTCTAGCAGGTGCTTTCAGCAATATGTTCAAAGAAGAGTAACTCAAATATTATACAAACAATTTTTTTTTTTTCTAAAAGAATGGTGTTACAAGATGTCATAAGAAGTCATGTGACTGTTTGTCTCCAGATGTGGACTATGAATGTTGTCGTCATTGTGATGAGACATCCAAATGCCAACACCAGGAAGTTCCCATCTTTTTAAAAAATGGAGAACGTTGGATTTTCCAGTGTCAGACATGTGAATGCTTGGTAAACTTTTTAAGTCACACTTGAAATGCCAAATGAAATTTGCCAGGACTAAGCCAAAATATATCCAAAATATAAATATAAGTCACGAAAATTATCATTTAATGCCACTTCTCATCATGCAGTTAAATTTTTGGTTTTGAATTTACTTCATTTACACCTTAAATATGTTAAATTACTACATTCCAAATTTTCATGTTCTTTGGATAGATTTAAACTTAAGTGTTATTGTTAATGTTTAGTTTCTGTATTATTTTAAAAATTTCCTTTTTTTCGTTTTTCATAAAACCTACTGCAATTTGGTTGTTTGGTACATAAAATTAATAAGATTTTTGTGTTTAAAAAATTAATGTTAATTCATTGAATTAAAAGAAAATTTTTCATTTCAAAACTAAAATGAATATTCAACAGCACCAATAGTTGCAGCAGAAGTTAGAATTTCTACAGTATGGTTCCACTTTTGTTGTGGTTAATTTTGCTTAGTGTGCTATACTGGCTGATTGTCCTATATCATAAAGTACCCTTGCTCACCAATGCAGTCTTTGAATAATGGTTGAAAATTATTTTAAACCTAAACAGCATTTGAAAACATCATATAACACTTTCTAAATCACTATTTTATACAATGGAAAAATAGTTTATTTTTATTCAGGAGAAAGCATTTGGTACCTGTCAAATATGGTCTTTAATCAGTAATTCTCAAACATTGTAATAGGTGAGGGTAAATAAGAGCATATATGTAGCCCCAAAAATAAATATCTTTACAAGAAACTACTGTCTATGAAAAGCTGGTTGGTAAGTTAAACTATTTTAAAATCTCTTTGTACTGTTACATGTTTTAATGAATACTATAAACTGATTTAATTTTGTTTAAATACACAAAATCAGCAATTGCATTTGTATATGTAACATGTAATCCTTTTAATCTTTGTCTGTTACTTGTTTTCTTTTTTTTTTGTTTTTGTTTTTATGCCCCCGCGACAAATTGTCAGGGGGTAGGGGGGCTAATTCATTTACCCCTGTTCTGTTCTTTTGTCTGTTCGTCTGTCTGTTAGTCCATCCCGATTTAACATGACTATGGTTTGTCTGGCTATCTCCTCGAACAGTTTTTGTACTACATCTGAAAAATTTGTGTAGGATGTTTCTACCTATGACTAAGGTGTGCAGGGCCAAAGGATTGTGATTTTCGTGAAATATTACCAAAATTGGTGTAAAATACACTTGTATTCAATTTTACAGTACTCAGAACTATATGGATCATGGCTTGTCCCGCTATCTCCTCCAACAGTTTTTGTACTACATCTTAAAAATTTTTGCAGGATGATTCTACCTATGATGACGGTGTGCAGGGCCAAAGGATTTCCATTTTCGTGAAATATTACCAAAATTGGTGATAGTAACAGTTAGTCATTTTACTCATAAATATTTGTATAATGGCTTTTCCGGCTATCTCCTCGAACAATTTTGTATCACATCATGCTACATCTGAAAATATTTGCAGGATGTTTCTAGCTATCATGAAGGTTGCATGGCCGAAGGTTTTTGATTTTCCTTTCTTAACCTGCAAGAAATGTCTTAATACAAAAATAAATATGTTCTTAATTTGGCAAATCTCACTAGCTGAGGCATCAGTGTAAGGAATTCGAAGATACCAAAGAGGCAGACAGAAATCGTTAAGTCGGAAGACAGAGAAGACCATGGCCAACAAAATGAAATCGAAAGACAAACATAGAACACACAACACTACACTGAAAACTAAAGCTACCCTACAAAAACCAGGGTGAGTTCAGGTGCTCAGGAAGGGTGAGCAACTCCTGCTCCTACTCCTGGTCAACCAAATCATGATGGCAAACAGAAAAACTTCCAGAGTGATGACTCTAATCTTTCCCTGAGAAAGCCTTGGGGCAGTAGCTTTCTTGTCAGCTGCAACACTCTATGAATAAAATCCTGATAGGAAGCACAAGCCCTGGAGTAGCGTATCAATTGAGAGATATACACTCCATATGCAGGTGCGGCTGGAATATAGAACAGTTCTATTTATTACTGGCGCCTCTGATATGTCGACTGTTAAAACTCAATTTGAAATGGTATAATCACAAATAGACATCAGCAACTGTTTAATTACTGTAACAGAACATTTATCGTCTCATTCTGTGCCAAGTATTCTGTGAAATTGGTTTGTTTAATATTGTTTATCACAGCATCAGCAATATTTCAGATCTATCGTAGCAAGAACATAAAAATACATCAAAGGGACTATAAGTATATAAAAAAAGGAGATGTGGCATGATTGTCCATGAGACAGCCACCCACCATAAACAAGTAATGTGGAAATGAAATATGGGGTAAATGTCAGAGAGACTGCACTCCATCAGAGAAACCAGAGGGAATTTACAATTCTAGAGGTCTCCACAATGCCTTCAACAAGGGTGGAATACCACTCCTTGTGAAAAGCTCTTAATCCCCCCCAAATGAAAAAATGTGTATTTGTAAAATAATTGCTCATACCAGAACATTATTAAAAAATTACATGTACCAAAACATATAATACAAAGACAAACCTATGACCACAATTCCTTGGCTTAAGAACTTTGACATGGTAAATGCTATGTTTATATGCAAACAGCAAATTAACAAAGGTGGAAATACAAAGCTTAAATTAATGATATCAGCAAACATTTATGAAGTACCAAAGGGAGCTAATTTATTTTGACAATTTTAAAATAATTTTGTAGGGAGCAGCCACCTATAGAAACAGCCGAGAGCTCATGTCTGTTGCCAGAAATATCCCTGTTGGAACCATGTGTTATCTGATGGATGAGGAGACCGTTTACCTTCGTGTCAAAGATGGCTTCCGTGTCATGGAGGTATGTCCTAGATTATGACCTCTTAGTGTGCTCATGAATAGGGTTGTGAGAGTTATAATATCAAAGTGGCTAGATTAGAAATATAAGTTAATTAAAATAATGTGTTGTTTTCAACCCTCTAGAAATTAAGTTCCTAAAACCATTATGAAAAAATCAAAATCTTAGGCTGTGTTCAGACCCATTAAGTGTCATGATAGTTAGACAATCTTTCAAACAGAACTTTAGGCTGTGTTCAGATTGAGGCTTACATAAATGTTGATTTTTTAAAAACAAACATTAGGCTGCATTCAATGGCTAAAATAAATGTTTAACTACTTTAGACCATCTTTCAAACAAAACTTTAGGCTGTGTTCAACAATATTTTGTTATTGTTGAATTAAAATTGAAAAGAAATAACATATATGTACATTATTAGATTTTATTATACAGTTGTAATTTTAATCCAATTAGAAAGAGCTATTTATGACATGTGATCTCCCAATATATTCCC
Organism: Geukensia granosissima; assembly: GCA_032357055.1. Taxonomy (NCBI): domain Eukaryota; kingdom Metazoa; phylum Mollusca; class Bivalvia; order Mytilida; family Mytilidae; genus Geukensia; species Geukensia granosissima. Next base: position 4,933 of record JAULBM010288550.1, on the reverse strand, counting down.
ATATTGTACAACCGGAAGTTATAAAATTCTGTATTGGACGTCCCGATAAACCCATATTTTTTTCGTATTGTACGTTTCAAAAGTTTATTTTTGTTTAAATATGTTGAACTGTATAATAAATAGATTATTTGACAGTTTCTCGTCCAATACGGTTTTCAATACAATACTGACTCATACAATATTTTTCCATATTGTATGCAACACTGTAAAATAACCGAATAGTAACAACAGACCATACTCAATTAAATCATTGATTGTATTATGTTAAATGTAGTCAGTCTGTTAAGGCTTTGTACTAAAAATATTTTTCACATGATCAGCGTGAACATGGCATTGGAATTTTAATGTCCAGTCACATCAATCCCCCCCCCACAAAAAAAGTAACATTTGTGATAGGAGCCTACCTTTATGATGTCAGTTTTGGATTAAAAACATATTAAAAAATATTGCTAAAAAATTTTAATATCCCCAAATTTGGTTGAAATTCTTATTGGTACCTTTCGAAATAGAGTAAAATCTCATAAAAACATGCAATTTCTAATTAGAAAAATACCAGAATAGTATTAATATCACATTGCATTATATTCAACATTTAACCCCTACAACTTATGTATGTGTGCAGTGACTGTGCATATTCAAGTGTAATTGTGTGTCCTGGATGAATCTGATTGGTTGATTTAGAATTTGATGCATTATGGGGGAGATCATGTGATCATGACAGTGTGTGGAGATTATTTAAGCTAAAAAGCATCATGGTTGATTTAATATGAGCATGAGTCATACTTTCTGAGATTTATGTACTAAGTTCTTGTTGGCAATATGTTTGCTTTAAGACAAAAATACATCATCAGTAACTCATTTCTAATTGTTCTCTACTTTTACCATCAACGGCTCATTGTACATTACGTTTCTTTTCTGGCTCATGAATTATGCATATAATTTTTCTTTTAATCAATTTTTTTTATAGTGTTCTTTTTTTTAGATTAAATTCAAAGTAAAAAATTCACCTACAATAAAAATTTACTTAATATTCATGTACTTTAGATATAAGTTTTTCTGTATTAAAATATAAATTATTTGAAATTTTTTGATGGAATATTTAGATATTCTCATAGAAACTGGTGAACAACTTAAAACTTTGTGGTCTGAAAATGAAGATTTAAGTTTGGAGTACGGAAAAAAAAATTAACCACAGCCATAGTCTGAGGTCAATATTGTTTTCTTATGGGTCTATATAATTCATATTGACCTCTACATGACTATAACATAATTGTACATATTGTAATGGAAAGTGAGATTTAATAAAATAACAAATTTTGAAGTGACATTATTTCATCAATTAAATACTTTGAGCAAAAAGTCACTTTGTAATAAAAAAAACACCTTTTTATGATGAGGAAAAATAAACTGATCTGAGGTTACTGATGATGCAATACACATGTATACATGTGTATCAAGTTTAAAAAATATATATAGAATTAACCATAGAGAGAGCAATAGTTATACAGGTTAAAATTTAACATTCTGGCAAAGTGAAAGTGTTGAGGCAAACTTAATACTTCCTTGTTAAATTTTGATTGTAGATGTAACTGATAACATTTGACATCCTAGTTAAATTAATTTAAGAAATTAATTAAAGACAATAGGTTGACCTTTGACATTTTTATTGATTAAGTCTAACTATGGCCTTCACTGTTAGATATGATCAATACTTGACATCTTGGTTAAATTAGATCTTGCTTCTTCACCTTTGACATCTTTGTTAAATTTAGACTCACTTGTAACTTTTGACATCCTGAAATTAGAACAGGTGACCATCTGACATTCTGGTTAAATTAAGTAAAATTTGGTAAAATTTACATTCAGCTAATGACCTTTTGACCTCCTGGTTTAATTTAGACTCACCTTTGACATACTTGTTAAATTAAGACTTAATTTGTTATTCTTGTCATCCTTGATAAATATAGACTCAGCTTCAACATTTTACTTTTTTGTTAAATCTTATAGTAGACTTTATACCTGTAGAATAAAATTTACAAAAATCTTTATTTGATATTTTTGTTAGTTCATTTCCAGGATAGCACTCTTAACTCTATTATATTTATATTACCCATTTCTAGCTTCATCATATTTTTAATTAAACACTTAAAACTGGAATTGATCTTCAAAAACTATTTTAAATTTTTTAAATTCAAAATTGCCTTATTGTAAGTTTCTATAATTTCAATATATTTATCATAATATATGCAGTGCTCCTAAAACGGGAAGGGATTTTATTGAAAGTATAGAAATTTACAAATAAGGCAGTTTTGCATTTGAAATTTTTAAAAATTGGAATTGGTCTTCAAAAACTATATCAAAAATTCAAATGCAAAATTGCCTTATTTGTAAATTTCTATAATTTCAATAAAATCACCATAATATATGCAGTGCTACAAAATCAGGAGGAATTTATAGAAAGTATGTGATAGACATATTTGACCTTGTTTTCTGTAGACTAAGTTTGTCAAGGTGAGTGCATGCACTGTTCGGTGTTAGAACATCAGATGTTTGGCAATTAGCTTCAAAGTATTAAATTATACCGAGAGTTTTACCCGCTTTGACTTGATTCTGCTGTTTGGTTGGCAAAAAAAAATTATTTTTACCACTTGTAATTTTATTATCATCCTGAAATCCATTGACTTTTTTTACGAAAAACACCTCAGAAATGAATTGTTCTGTACTCCTCTTCCTTCTTGATAATGAGTGTAGTGATACATGTTATAATGGTAATTTCATTAGTAATTGTGAAAATATAGTTTCTCCAACTGTATCCAGTGGATTACAAACATTTCTCCAATTGAGATGGTTAAAATTAAAAATTTTAATCTCCAGACTTGTCAGGCTGATAAAAATTTTAAAATTTAATGATCTAAAGTTGAGAAATATTGTAATTCACAAGATAAAGCTTAAAGAATATGTTTCTTTAATGATTCATTGGAGAAAGCTGATGAAAACATTGTTAATATATTTGGCGGGAAATAACTAGACAATTAACCAACTTGTTGTTTACCAAAAATTCTCCGTCGGGTTGGGAAAGGTGAAAATGCATGTTAAATTAAAGAAATCTTGGGAAAGGCCCAGAGGAGTTCCGAATAATTTGTTTTTGAGCTGTTTTTTTTTCTCGGAAGGCCACAGGAGTCTTGGATGCTTTCATTATATGCTTAATATCAGTTTTTATAGCAGAGAATGTGTAACTCATTGGTTCGTAAATCATCATTTTCACATTTAATTGAGTGATTGATTTAACTAGATAATATTTCAGCCATATTTCGAACAAGGTCCTTTCAATCAATTGTTTGACATAGACTGTACAGAATGGGCGCCTCATTTTATTATTTTTTCTTTTGCTCATTTTATTCCGAACAGAAAAAAAAACTAACTGTGATGAACAATTTTTTTTTCTGATTGATTGATACATTTAAATATATCAAATTTAAATATTTTTGACAGGAAACATTTATCTGAGATCTTTTAAAATGTTAAACAGCAATCTTGGCCACTATTGGCCATTTAATGCATGGTTCTGATTGGCCCAGTGAGTGATTCAGGCTCGGTTTTGTGAACCTCTAGTTATAGAGTCCAGTGTGGAATTTAACTACACCCATTAATCTGCTCAGCTGCAGTATTCTATCTTGTAATGACAATTCATCTGATTTCAGTCAATTTATCACATAATTAGTAAAAATATGTTAATGAACGAAAAGCTCTTATTTCTCTTCAATAGGCAGGCAGGAAGATCTGTTTTAATTCATCATCCATCAATAAACATATTATGTTTATTTAAATGATATTTTTTCAGCTTTGCTAGTGAATGAATTATCTCCCTTTGTAATGCAGAGTTATCTTTCCATGGCTTCAGTTCTAAATGCATTTTGCTTGTTGATTTGTATTTTTTTTCTTTTACCCATCATTTAAAATAACATTGTTCTAATCAGACAAATTGTAATGTATTTACCAAACACCTCATTACTTAAAAACACAGTTAATAGAATTTATTAATGTACGTTTCATGAGCTGAGTCCCTTCCTAAAGGAATAACAAAATCTGTAAATGTAAATAAAGCTATCTTACCGGCAACAAAATTGGGTGTTAAAAATATAACAGGTGTTGTTGTTTGTCCTATGCTCATGTGAAAATTGTTGATTTTGAAAAAAAAATTAAAGTTCCAACAATGTCTAAATTTTTGCATTTTTGGTACTGCCACGCTTATTTTTACTGACATTGTGTATAAATATATACCAATAGACATGAAATCTATCAAAATAACTTTTATTTTCTAAAATTCTTAAATCCTGTGAGCAAAAACAACAAAATTTTCGATTTTCCTTATGAGTGGACAAAAACTAGGACCATGTATAGAAAATCTGAAATATACAAAGTTACTGGAAGTTTTTGTAGATTACATTTTATAAGAAAAATTTAGATTCCCTCAAAGGATTTTTTAAAAAAGTAGAAAAAAGTGAGAGACTCAGTTAATGAACGTACATTAGGCCTCACATTGAGATGCTTGTGACCTATATTATTCATTTTGTCTATCCTTCAAAAATTTTTATATCACAGTTTTATCACCTTTTGTAAGGGGAATAGATTTATATTTGGTCTTCAGCTTGATTAAAATGTGTACAGTGTAAGTGATTTTCTGTTCTGCTTCACAGCAGGGTAAAAAAAAAAAAAATAAAGAAGATTGGTAAAACATTATGAAATTCTAAGTAACATTCATGGACACAACGAAATATTTAGTTCATTCAGAGAAAAAGAATTTGTGATGTTTGTCTCATGTTGGGAAGATATGAATCTGCTCAATGTGTGAAACCGGGCCTGGGTGGCCGAGTGGTGTAGGTAGTTGATTTAAACTTACCTGTACAGATCACTGTATCCTATCACCTATACG
>JAULBM010288549.1:0-26502 GCA_032357055.1 Geukensia granosissima | reverse complement strand
AGTCTGCCACATGTCTTTTGTCCTTGACCTCAATTTCACGGTCCATTAACTAGGGTCAAGTTTTCATGCTTAGGTCTGTTTCTCATTTACTATAAGTGGTAGGTCAACAATATTGGGTGTTCCTACATGTATTGATTATTAAGAGTACATGTCAGTCTGGCATATGTCTTTTGTCCTTTAACTCAATTTCATGGTCCATTGAATTGAGTAAAATTGATCAAGAATTTTCTTCTTTATCATGTTTTCAAAAATTTCTGACTATTGGTTTGTTTTATTAAAATTTCTTTGTGGTATTACTTGCAGATACATCTTGATTAGAAAATTATTGTGTCCACACGTTTATAGGGTCAAAGCTGCATATACAGGCGACATTTTTGTGTCCACACTTGTTTTTTTTAAATTTCTCAACTAAGTAACTTCATATATAATGCACATAGCTGTTATTCATTTGGAAGAAAAGTATTTTTGACAGTTAAAATGAAAAAAATTTACAGAAATTTAAGTTGTAATAGGTTTCACTGCAAAATTTCAAATTTATGGTGTTATGTGCCATTCAAGTGGTAAGTTTATAATTTTGGGGGCATTGTGACACCATGATATTTCTGTTAAAATTGGAAATATTACTTAGAATTGCCACTCTCACATGTCTAGCAATACACCATATGATAAAAAACTAGATATTCTGATATTTATATGAAGTTTGTACATAGAATTTACAACAAGTGAAGGTTGTACATGCATTGGGCTTGTTATCGACTCAAGTTAAGAATTGCAAAAGCTAGACAACTACATGTTACATGCATGTCGGTTATTGTTTGAATAGTTACATTGTAACATAATAGTATATTTTGTACCTATTCAAGCAAAATACATGTATGCTGTAAATTTGATGGTTTTTTTTATATCACAAAAGTTGAACCAGGATGAAAATTTAAAATAAATAAAGCTTGTAATGTGGATTTTGATACATATGTATGAATTACCTCAATAATTTATAACAAATTGTTTATTATTGACATTCTATGATTTACAATGGAATTTAGAAAGAGATTTAATTATCTTACAGGCAACCAAATTTGGTGTTAAAAATATTACAGGTGTTGTTGTTCTTTCTTTGCTGATGTGAAAATTGTTGATTTTTGTGAAAAATTAAAGTTCAGACAATGTTTGAATTTGTGCATTTCTGGTACCGCAAAGCTTATTTTTAGTTACATTTTGTATAAATATATACCAATAGATATAAAATCTATCAAAATAACTTTCATTTTCTAAAATTTATAAATCCTTTGAGCAAAAACATATAATGGAAAACAACAATTTTTTTTATTTTTCTCAATGAGTGGAGAAAAACAAGGAGCATGTATAAAAAATCTGAAATATACAAAAGTAACCGGTAGTTTTTGTACATTACGCTACATTTTATAGAAATAATTAGGATTTCCTCTAAGGATTTTTCAGCAATTAGTAAAATGTGACAGACTCAGTTCATGAAATGTACATTAATAAGTGTGTAAATTAATTCTTGAACATACTGTAATGCATGTTCATAAGTTGTGGTTTGATATTTTTTAGGAGAAATAGTAGTTAGAGATTGTTCAAATACTGCCCAAGTTATATATTCCAGTCAATATTATTGATAAGAAAAATGTTACATTGTTTAGATAAATAGAAATTTTTATATTCTTTAAACAGTAACTTTTAATGTTTATAAATTCAATGTGCCAAATTTACTTATTAATCTAGGCCTGACCAATGTAAGTACTGGTAAGCAAACAATGTTTTTAAATATGCACTTACAGCATTAAATGTGAACAAAAAATTAATTATAGACATATAGATTTTCATTAAACTTAGCATGGGCTATGATTATCTTTATTTTTTACATTGAAAGCAGTAAAATACCCAGATTTCCAAGTGAATTATTACTTCATTTCTATTCTTCACACGTGAATTCTTTGAATGAATAAATATTTACTTGTTGGTGGTATTTTTTCCATAACAAAATTAATAATTTAGATATAATTCATGATTTTTTTATTGTATGAGGGAATATAAAATGCACTTGTGTTGTATTTGTTGTAATTTTTACCATATAAACCAGTATTTTACATAAATAATAATTAACTGTTTCGAACAATTATTTCAATTCAAGTTCTGTAACAGGCTTCAAAATTGATAAAAAAATTATTTGATGAAAGATGTGAAGCATGTTCGAAGTCACTTTCTCTAGATATTAGTAGTTGTACTTAATTGGATAGTTTGCATGTGTAAATCATGTTGTATTTAAAAGGACCACATATTCATATTTAGAAAAGATTAAACTTCATTTGTTATTAAATATTCCTGTTTGACGCTAATATGTTTAAATCTGAAATCATGACAGATAAAATTTGTGATGTTTTGTAAAATATATGAGACATTTTGCTCAGACATTCACAATGTTTTAAGAACAAAAATATAGTATAACTGGAATGTTAAAATACTCAGTTTTACACTTTTTTTTATTAAATATTTGTTTTGTATGAAATTTTCTTTTACCTTTCATAGAGTCAATCTTTTAAATTATTTAAAGATCAAATTGCAATAATTTGCAGATTTCTATGTACAAAACACTGAATATTTAAAAGACTGATTTTCATAGTGATATAAAATAAGATAATTCACATGTAAAGCAAATGCTTTTATTTTATGCTAGAAAGTAATATTCCAGTTAGCATTGTAAATGATTTTGCTTCTTTTTAGGGTACCTTAATTCCTCCTTACTAAAACTGACCACTGTGAAATGACTGAAATATTAAAAGCACATATTTCAATGTTAGTTGCCGGTATATCATGTGCCAGCTAAGCTGTCATTTATTGTAAAATTAGTCAACTTTGGAGTTTGGACATTGTTCACTATGGTTGCTTAGAAAAAGTTTTGTTAACAGAAGCAGAAATAATAAATCTTGCACATGTGCTATAATAAAAACAGAAAAAAATGCTTTGTGATCGCTTGCTCTGTTGTTTTTTTCTTTTTCATAATAATATAGAAGTTAAATAAAAAAATATGTTTTTGTTTTTGTAGTAAATAAAATTATTCTCGCCGGAGACTTCTAAACTAAATCCTTATTGTTTCCAGTTTGTGATGTTATACTTTCACTTCTTCTTAATTCCAGAAAAAGAAATCAAGTTCTCAGCTGAAAAAATAATGTAGGCAAAGATCACAAAAACCAAATTAGCCACATTATCATAGATATACTTGACGTACACAATAATGTGCTATGCTGGTGTTTCAGGTAATACCTATTTTATATTATCTTTATGTGCAGAACAAATGTAACAACTTGTTATTTAGAACCACTTGTAACTTACTTATTGCATTTAATATGTATTACAGTGATGTAAAAATTAATAATGTAATTTATTGTGATGCAATTCTTTGAAATCATAAAATAAAATTTTAATTATTTGATTTTGCATTTGTTTTACTAACATGTTATGAAAAATCCTTTTATATTCCTTTTCTTCATTTTTAAAGCTTTCCAACTAAATCGTAAGAAAAAATTTTTAAAAATTGTTTACTTAATTAACAGCGGAAGTCCTTAACCTCTTTCTTCAGACCCCCTTGATGGTGTAATGGCGAGCATGCTTTCCTTGATTGTGGAAGTTCATTGGTTCGATCTCTGGCCATGTCAAACCAAAGACATTAAAATTGGTATTTGATGTTTCTCTGATAAGCATGCAGCATTTATATACAAGAACGAAGACTGGTCAGCCTAGAGTCATAATAATGTGTCTGGGTAAAGTGGCATTATCTCTTGGACTTGCATTTATGAGCTAGCAGGTTAAAAATCTGACTTTGTTAGTCAGTCTAGTACAATGCAGGTTTCATACATCACAATTCATTAATATGCTCTCATCCTGAACATGCATGAAATATTTGCTGCTTGAGTTTAAGCAACATTCAATTAATCAATCTGTCAAGATTTTGTGTGATTCTACTTTTTGGAGATCAGTGTCCTAAGATTTTCTGGATGTTAGACTATAAACATAGAAACACATGCTTGGTAGATCATGGACCAAATATTTGGGACAGCCTTGGTGGTGTAATGCTTAGCGTGTTTGCTTCGAGTGCAGAAGGTCATTGGTTTGATCATCAGCTGGTTCAAACCAAAGACATTAAAATTGCTATTTGCTGCTTCATCACTAAGCACGCAGCATTTAGGAGTAAGAGCAAAGACTGGTCGGCCCAGAGTCAGAATAATGTGTCTGGGTTAAGTGGCCATCTACCTGCGGACTGTTGCTTTCGTGTGCTAGCCAGTTAAAAATATGGCTTTGCGTTTCGGTCTAGTACAAGGCAGGGTTCATTCATCATCACCCATTACTGATATGCTCTCATCCTGAAAATCCATGAAATATTTGCCACTGGACATTAAGCACCATTCAATCAATCAATCAACCAAATATCTGTAGATTCTGCTCTTTGATGACATTGTGAAAAGGGTCACACACATTCTTGAATGAGGCCTGCATCAATAATAAAACTTGCCTTGATTTATTTTCCAAGGTTTATGTGAAGATTTGTGATCACTTTAGTGTGATGCCAGTCTGTTTAACATTTAAGATTTAAACTTTCTGTCTGAATATGTAAAGCTAAGTAGATGCAAACTTGGCAGTTGGCAGTTAGCATCCATGATTTTGATCAATAATGGCAATTCTTGTGTGCGATTTCAAATAATATTCTACCCTAACACCCACAGGAAGGTCACATTGCTCAAGGACCATATAAGAAATTTATAATCACTTTGTGTCATTGTCATATGTCAGTTAACCTTTTACAGTTTGAAATTTTCTGAAATGTTTGAACAGATTTGAAGTAAATAGATGGATTGTGTTTTTAGTCTGATAAAAAATTCAACATGGACACCAGGGCAAAAAATGTGCTTTAAATGGTCCAAAATTTAAAAATCTTCTTACCAGGAACATCTATGCAGATTGAATTGTGACAGCAAGAATGATTGTTAACTTGTCATGTACATTTACTAAAATTGTTGATCATTTACCAATCAGAAATTCAGTCTGTTCCCCTTGATAGGAACATTGGAGCCAGCTATGAAATATCATGTTTTTACTCTCTTTTCTGAAAAAAAGAACAGAAGATATTGAGGATTTTTCCAGATAAGCAAACAGCCAACTTTTGCCAGGTAAGCGATACAAGCTTTGTGGAGCTTCTAGTTAGTTTCCTCTTTTCTGCTTCTTTAGAGGTTCTGGGCAGTTTAGTGGTCTTGTTACAATTTACTTGAATAGTTCACTGTAGTCTAACTCATGTGCAACACAAGTCATGATTGACACAGAGAAAAGTGCACTTGATATGAATGCATGTGATTAGGTTGGTTAGTTGCTTGTCCAAGGCCAGTGGTTGTCTTAAGATACTTCATTAATAAAACATGTTCAAGGTAGTCAAGAAATCAAACAATCTTAAAATAAACAAGCATTAATAGTCTGTCCTAACTGAACCAAACGTAGTAAACATGACAGTTCATTGGTCTTTGCTTTACTCAAAACTGACTTAGATGATGTATATTCATAAAATTTACATTACATTTTAAATTCACATTTTGTGAGTGAAATAATTGAGTTTAAAGTGACAAATTTCATCTACTCTAGTCATCTAGTAAAACACCTCTCTGTACCAGCATTTCTATGTGGCAAAATCAGAATGTTCAGTGCAAGATGAGAAAAGTCAAACCTAGGTTTACTATTGTTTAATAATCAAAAGTGTTGGACTGTCAATTAATAAAAGTAAGAGAACAACAGAAAACAACCTCACGGATCAATGTCCTAATTTTTGCCTTGACATCAATCAAGTGATTGAACACAGGTGAAATAAGTATAACAAATGTGAAACCTCAAAACTATTCAACAAAATTATTCGATTGTACAATTTGATTGTTTGAAGACTACCCTACTATTTGTGAGCTATCACATGTGCATGTATGGATTCTGCATATTATTATTAACTGTTACTCAACTGTCCCAGGTTAGGGGAAGATTGAGTGCTATTTAAAATGTTTTATCCCATCATATACATCATGCTCTTGTGTAAAGCCAAGAACCTGTATTCATGGCTTCAGTTTCATAATACGTCTCAAATTGAGATTTTTCTCAAATAATTGAGATTTTTGTCACATAATTGAGTTTTTCCTCAAATATTGAAAATGCTGTCATTTGAGCTGTCAGTTTTCAAGTTGAGGAAATCCTCAAACTGAGAAGTGTTATGAAACAGCACCAGGGGTTCACTTGTCCATGTTTTTATGTGTTTAATTGTCTTAAAATATTATTAATCAATTTTTACCACTTTTAAACAGATTCACATTTTATTTGTGTTAGCCAATTTAAAGATTACTGTTTGATACTAATCTAGGTCCATTCTGAAGGTCAGACATTAACTTGCAGATGTTTAATTTGTAATTTAGATTTATATCCTTACAAGAAGTTCATAGGATCTTTCATCTTGCACTTAAAACATTTTGTTATTTCAGACACTTATTTTTGTATTATATTCTGAACAATCAAATCATCTGACAGCTCTGAAATATGAAAGTGTTGCTTTAATAATTAAAAATCTTTAAAAATCTAGTATTGTTAAAAACTTTGTAGGTCATTTCTAACAAGAAAGACAATCAGTTGATCTAAAAAAAAAAAAGACAAATACAACTTCATTTTTTGATATTTATTATCTATATACATATATACATTTTTACAACCAATTAAAAAAACAACTTTAAATAACTACACTTCTGTTTAGAAAAACCAAATGAACTAATGGTTACATCTGATTTTGGCCGTAAAAGAATATACATTTGCATGTTTATTTTGAAAATCATAATACACATGTCTCGTATCTATTTCAAACATGTTTCTAGCAATGATGCACAGCCATGTAAAAGGATTATTCAATATAATGTATATGGATACGGCAAATGAATACAAAAAATAAACATTTAAAAAATTCCTTACTGTCGTTACACTAGCTGGATTTCTGTCAGGAAAATTTCAATTAAAATTATAAAACTTCTAATTAAGAAGTTTGTCAAAATTCAGTAACTGAGGTAGCACACATTTAAAATGCTGATCAATACAAATTTTACATCTTAACAATTGTTTGTATAAAAAAAACAAAAAATCAAGAAAACAAAAATTATGACACCTAATTAAATTCAATTAAAATTTCACAATTGAAAATCTTAATAAATCCATAACAACCAAATACATAAAAAAACACCAGTTTGACTGGCTAAAATTAATTCCATATTTTCTAATTTAAAAAACATTTATACAAAATAAATTCTACTTCTTCTTTTAACTTAAAAATGATAAGTTTCCTGACAATTTTTCTATAAAAATAAAATACATGTAATCTTAACAAATCATTAACAAATTCCAATAACATTATACAGTTTATGAGTATTATAGCACTACATAAGTATGTCCTTAGAAAGACGTATGGCCATTCAATGCTTGTTTTTCGTGTCTTTAGCCTTGTCGACGCTTGGTGCCTTTAGCTTGTCTTTGCTGTCCACATTCTTAGCGGCTTCGGACTGAACGATGGGAACCAGAGTCTGTAGGCAGTGTAACCATTGTCTTTTGTCATGCTCATCTGTGGCGATCAGTGTGTGAGACTGGCCTTTGTCTTGGTCGTTGAATGAAACGCGGAACACATTTTTTACTGAAATAAAAAATAGAAAATAAATCAGAAATTTAAGCACCTATTTCCTTTTTTATCAGTCTTATTTTGTTTCTTATTAAAGTCCAAATGTTAATCAAAACAGCTGTTTTTTTTTCAAAATAATTTTTTTTAAATTATGAATAATGGTAAATTTAGCACTAAAAGTTGGTTTATGTTTGTTGCATGAACCAAAATAATAATAATTATGTTCTTTATTATTAAACTATAAATGTCAAAAAAGGCAATTCCTCACTTATTATTTCTGAAAATATTAAATTCACTTGCATAAAACCACTTTTCTTGATTGATTTTTATACGGTATGCTAGTTGGCACAAAAACAAAATGATATATTTATTAATAAAGTTTTAAAAATAATAACATGTGACAAAATGTGAAACTTGATATATTAAAACTACATGTACGAGTATAAAATCTGCTATCTTTGAAATTTAGGTAATATCCTTTTAATTTGTCAAAAAAAAATTAATTCTTACCAGTCTGACCAGATCCAAATGCACTTCTAAAGGAACCCATCTTGACTTCCCCATCTTTAAGGTCTGTAACAATGAGCTGGTCAACAGGAATGGGCTGTCTGTACACTTGGAAAGTCTGTTGACCATTTTGACTACTAAGACGTGTCACGACCAACACTTTGTCAAACAGGAACACATGGAGTTTCTGTAAAAGAAAAGGAGAAAATATAATTTTACTTTCGATTAGACATGTAAGTAGCCACTAATTAAATGCAAGTATAATCCATTTGTTATTTTTAAAGTCAATGGGAACATTTCTCTTTCCGGTTACAAATTTCTGCTATATCATGTTTTTGCTATTTTTGCAAATTCTTTATTTTGAAATCCTGCAAATGAAAAAATGTCTTTACCAATTTGCCTTTTTCATCTTAAAAACATTATAGAAATAATAAAAGATATTAATGATCAATGCAGAGCAAGTCTACTGTATCAAACTGCTCAAATGACAGTTTTGTTGCTATTTCATATTTAATGCAAACATTAATGTTTTTTTCAATAAAAAATCTATTTTCAAGCCATCCCATAAACAACTTCTATCCATAATATTGTCATACTTACACTGCCTTTGTTGTTTTTGAGGGAACCACTACACACCAAAGTTGTGGAATCTTCTATTGCTTGACAGGTCTACAATAAAAAAAGCAGGAAATTCAGACAAAACATACGCAAGACAATATTTGCAAATAAATATGTATGTAATGGAACACAATTAAAAATTATCAGATTGTCAAACAGTATTGTTTTCCTTCTCTCAAAATGAAAGCAAACTTCCAGATTTACATTTTAATTCCATTGTGGTGTGATCATCAAAGGTAATGTGAATGATTAAGATTTTATTTTCTTAAAGATAATTGAAATAAAGTAGATTGCATCACCTTATAGATAATTCAAATTAATCAGTTTTATTATAAGTTTTTGCATCTAAATTATATTTTATTACTTGAAGTTCTATTGCTGCACACTTTCATTGCTTTACCATTTATTAATTCAAATACAATTTTTAACAAACTTATTGTGTCATACCTCCTCATCATAAATAAAGGTGATCTTGGCCCTGAAGTAACGACACTTGGCTTTACCCATCTCTTTGTCAGCTTCAGCTATCACACTCTCTGCCAACTTGATCTGAAATATAATAAAAAAAACTCAAATTAAAAACACAAGAACAATGATACAATTTTTGATAATTATAATATAATTGTACTATATTTTTTATTAAATGTGTAACATCTGAATTTTTTGGTAACATGCATAAACATGTAAGTATTAAGAAAAGAGTTCATTTTACGTATAATCTCTTGTAATCTGCTGACAATCAGGTTTTTGAAAGAAGTACTTGCATCTTGGCCATATCAAAATTGTGTTTCTGGTATAATATTGGCAGAGTGATCTTGTTTACTCTTTTCCTGCATCAAATGGAGATTGCAAACAAATAACACTCAACAAATAACTAAAATTATATTTGTCTGATAATATTTTTAATGGAAATATTTAAGGGGGAGATCCCCCAAAGTTTTTTCTTTTAGTCTGTAAGATAATGCATAAGTATTAAAACAATAGAAAACATTTTGTTTTTTCTTAATCTTCATAGTTTATTAATTATGACCACAAGTACAACTAAACGATGATATTCTGCTTTTTTTATTTTCTGGAGTATTCTTTATAACATTAAAGATATTGACATGCTTACTTAGATTTTTTTTATAAAAACAATTTTCTAAGTAACATAAACTTACAGCTTCTGCTAAGTTCTTGTTGTCTTCATGATCATCTTCGTTGACCTGAAATAACACAAATACTTATTTTATATAAAAGTTACTAAGAAGTTTAAAATCTTCTGTCATTTGATGGGTGGCTGTCTGATGGAAAATCATGCTGCATCTCCTATTTTTACAATATGTATCTTAAATTGATATCACTAAAACAAGAGAGAACATATTTCAATGTTGATAAAGTAACAATATTTCTTTTAAAGTTACTGTTCCAAGTAAAATAAAAAATTCAGTAGTTTGTGAAAAAAGATCTCATATTGTATGAAAATCTGCATATAAATCAAGTTTAATATTCTAGAACCATTTGATATTCTGCATAAAAATTTCAAATGGGCCAAGAAATTCATTTCAAAAACAACAATTCTGAATTTTTGTTCTGAAATGCATTTTTCATAATAACCATATAAATACGTGAAATTTGAAAATTGCAGTTACTGCAGTATAGGATAATTTTAAGTGTAAACTTACATATTTCTGTATGCTCTTCATGAGAAGTGGATACTTCACAAACTTGCCTCGAGCACCATCTGAAATAAATAAGGAAATTAATATTCTGTATTCCAATACCAATAAAAAAGAACTTTATAATTCTTAAATCATTTATAATCATTTCATAATTATTAAAATTGTAATAACTTAAGGATTATAATAAAATTAAAAGTTCGGGTTAAATTTCGAAATCTTGCAGAAAACATATATATTCATTTTATGAATGACAAGATCAGCTGCTGATTTCACAAAAAGTCTTAATATAAGATTGATCATAAGTGTAGAAGTTAAGGAAACTTCATTATGACGTCATAATTTTTTATAGAAATTACACTTACGACATTTTGTGAAACTGACTTCTGAGCCTTAACAAATTTTATTATTCCTAATTAGGTCTATGTAAGACTTTTGTTTCCATAAATTTTCATTGATTTGATAAATCCTACATAAATCATGTTATTTACCAAAATGTAGATACACCTTATTCAGGCTCCATTTCTCAATATAAGCAAGTAAAATATTTTTCCAAAGTTTACAATTAAATAATGAGTTATCTCCTATTCTACAGTTAATTATTAAAATGTATTCTTAGTAATCAATATCATCAACATCATGCCAAAATAAAAAAAACAAAAACAGACATCTGATTTGCAGAATCCTTGAAATTTTACCAAAATATCAAAAACATATGTAGGTAGGCTTCTTAACAGTGTCTATTGAATTATTCTGCACTGAGTAATGTACATTATTTGAATACATTTCACATTTATTAATTAAAATAAACAACTAACCTAATAAGGTCCACAAATCAAGCTTTCTGCTGAATGGAGAATCTTGACACCTCTGCAAGAAATCTTCTACTGCTTCGTCATTTTTCTTCTCGTCAAGTAAGGCTTTACCAAACACCTGGTTTGCACAGAATGTCACATAGTGATTGAGATTTGGCACCTGGAAAAAATGTATTCAATTTATAATACAAATATCATTGTCACCAACTTGAATTGCACTTAATAATAAAAGCACTTGCGGTATTGATATGTAGAAATAAGGGTTTTTTTTCAATATCCTGACATTTACAAATCTATTTGTTCTACATTACTTTGATATCTGTAATGATAAAATTCTTGGGGACTCATGCTAGTCGAAACTGAGTTTCAAATGGTTTGAAGTCAAACAACTGTTGCTTAATGGCATATCATTTCTTATACAACATTTCATAGATAAAAAAAACATTAAACTTAAGTTAGACAAACTATAAAATTCAAATATTTCAAAGTTCCATTTCCTCATGAAGCATGATTTTTGTCTTAACTTCAGAAAAAAAATTAATGCAAAATAGCATTTTAAACATTTTTTCTTACCCAATCTTTAAGCAGCTCTCCAACACACTGTGTCGTACCATCAGGTAACCTTTGGTTCTGTAGTCTGTTGCATAGATCTGAAAATGTTTATATCAGAAATAATGACACAAATAAAAATTTCAAGTTTGAATGGGTTTTTTTCACATAAATGGAAAAACAAGTAATTTTCTAGTTTGTTCAAGTCTTTCTATGAAAAAAGGTAAATATCTTGTTTACTTGGTAAACCATGTTTTTTATTGTTACATTATTGCCACATTTATAATAAGTAAATGACACAAGAAATGTTTTCTCTAAACATACCATCCACATTGTATTCTTTTTGTTATGTTTATACCTATTTTTAGTTGTGGTTAAATGACAGCTGTCAATCAATTACAGCAAAAGGAAAGGGAAATTGATGACAGGTGGTTAAGGTCAAAAACCAAATATATTTGATAATGAACTGGTTTAAGAGACAGGATATCACAAAACACAAACATTTACTTGTGTTAAATCTTATCTAAACCATTATTAATCTCTTCCTGTGCTGATAATTATTAAATAATAATGGTGTTTGTTCAGACATTTACATTGAAATTCTTTATCAATCTAAAAAGCAGAGATTAAGCTGTAATATTTTTTTTAACATTATTCTTTTTTTTTCAAAATTAAAAATAATTTTGTGCCTTACAATATTATTTTTTTAATTTGCATCTTTTCTTTATGGTTTCCAACAGAGGAAATATTAATTCCGCTATTTTTAATTGAGAATTTTTTAATATATAGAGCAGTATTAAATCTTACCTTCATGTATAGGGATGAGTTCATCTACTGGACCAAATATCTGTTTCAGCTCGCCCTCAGACAACAACTGTAACTTCTGCATAGAATCATGGTATGTCTGCAAAATAGAGAATTAAAATAAAAAACATTCAAAAACCTTAAGAACCATAAATTATATTGCTACAAATCATGTGGAATAGACATATGACATAAAGATGGGGTCTTTTTTACTATTTCCACACAAATTGAATCATAAATTATTCTTGATCTGTAGTAGAAACATATAAGAATATTTTGTCTTCAAATTCTGGATAAGTTTAGTAAGGACTGTTACAACAAAATATAACTGGTGGAGTGTGACAGCATTTTATATTTTTTTCTGTGGCTTGTTGTACTTTATTTTTTGTCTTTTTGTGGTGGGGTGGGGGATACGAAATCTGATTCTACATGTGGGTGCTTTATTTTTGGAAATTCTGCTCATGTCATTAAACTTCTGTAGGTGGTTGGGTTTTCTACCAATAAGATTCTGTGGTTTGTGGTACCAATGATAAATGCATTCCTGTAGGTGTTGGGGTGAAAAAGTGCCTTCACACACCCCCATATAATTATTTCTGGAACAGCCCTAACTACATATGTCATGCATATAGATGCCAACTTTTGTTTATGATTAAAAATATTCAAATTTCACTTAATAATCCCTTATATCAAAGTTTTGCAATAATGTCATGAAAGTCACTAGTTTAATTTTCTTATCATGTGGATAAGATGTTTGTATAAATGTATTAGGATACAAATCTGACGTAATCTGCCTTCTTAATCTGTAACTATTAAGACTATGAGATAGCAAAAACAACTATAATGTCAAAACTAACCTGATGGTCTACATTTCCCATGGCTGTTTTTGTTTTTAAAATCAACAGCTTTTCCAGCATCTCATTCATAATTAACATCACATTCAGATTTTTTTTATTTTTACACTTTACTTTTGCTATATAACAGGAATCAACAATCAAAATCCCAAAAGCAGCAGCATGTTTCATTGATAACTTTGCAATTACTATGGCCCTTCATATGAAATTCACAACTATTAGAGAGATATGCAGCAAATCATCCCTTCCATTTATTTATATGTCAAATCTTAATTTCATGTCTTAAGTCACCATTAATATTTAAATACTAATAATTTATATGACAGCTAACAGTTATATTTGTTTACCTTCTTTACAATGTTCAGGTCTTCAACCAGATCATTTTCACCTTGGTACAACTCATAAATAGCCTATAAAGAAAAAATAACAATCATCATTATGTAAACCTACAGATTTCTTATAATAAAATGTCTCAAGTTCCCATTCAAAGTTTTTTTTATTCTCATTTGCATGAAATACAATAAATAACTGTGATGAAACGGACTGAAAACATTTTTCCAATCTGCTGTTGTCAGTAGAATACAAACTTATTGTAAATCTATACATTTAAAGTTAATTTTGAACCTGCTTTCATTCCAGCCTTATTACTAGTATTTGCAGTTATTTAAGTTCGCAAGTTGAAACTTTCTCTTTTTAGGAGAGATTTACAATGATGACTGCAGTAATTTTGTGATTGTGTGGACTTATTTTTTTATTTACTTTTTGGTGAGGAAACTGAAACAATATTTTTTCCAGATTTACTGCTTATAAACTGTAATATGACAGGTTAATCTTGCAATATAGATTCAAATTTATGGAAACTAGAAGACTCCCATATTACTGGGTGTCAAGGAAAAATATACTAGTTGATAAGAATAGCTGCAGAGCAAAACTCAAAACTGGTTAATACTGGACATCATTATCAAGCTAGTCCAAATAAACCATTCTTCAAAAAATACCTGTAAACCTAGAAAACTTTGAAGACAGAAAATTGTTGACAGACAGACAAAATGAAAACTATTGGGCACCTGGACCGTCTCCTCAATGTGAGGCCCTAATATAGACATCAAACTATTTTTAAAGCTCACCTCCTGTCTTTTGATGTCACGGTGGCTAAGTTCTGTAGGGAAGTTACCGCCTGTGGTCATCATGTCACTCCAGGTCCGACTAAGTCTACGTTTGGCTGGCGATGGCTGCGGTGCTTTGTATGGAGTGACATTGACCTTGTTGGCTGGTGATGATGGAACCTTGAAGCTGATGGATCTCTGCAAAGAATTTTTTTTTCATATCAGAAAAAAGGAAATATTTGATTTAAACACCAAAACTATAATTTACACTGATTGTAATGCTAACTCATGAGACTGCATGATACACTACAATGGTTAGTTTTTTATTTCTTTTATTATCTTTATTAATTTAGTCTGTAGCAAACAGCCTTGACTGTCTGTTATGAAGCAAAGATATACATATATTCTGGTCCTTTCATTGCCAGATCAATCAATATAAACATGATAAAGGGTAATTTACGTTAATCGTAAGACACATCTTCATTGGTGGTCTAAGAAAAATGTTCAGCAATGCAAAATAACATGGGGTTACTGGTATTTTCAATACGATGAAAGAGGAAAACAACTCTCTTTCATTTTATTTCAGGTACAACTAAATGCACTGATAAATGCGCACAATAGGACACAGCTTATAAACCAACTTGACTCACTTAAAAACAACAGAATGTTTTGATTTTAGGATTAAGATAATATTGTCTTTAGAAAGTGGTGTTAGTTTTATATATTGAACACATACAAGTAAAACTTGTTACAGGCATGAACAAGAAAATAATTGGTCTAAAATAATTTCAAAGAAAAATGTTGTTGGGTTGAGCAAGTGTGTTTACATTAAAAAAAAAAATCGTACATCTACATACACTGTTTTACGAGTTTAAAATTTTCTATATCAAACCAACATATGGCAATGAAAAATATTTATTTATTCTCATGGGAATTTCAGTTGCACTTTGTTCAAATTTACATAGTAAATTGATTTAATGAGTCATTTTTGGATAAATTCTTATGTTTCCAAGTTACTCTGTTTAACAAAGGTATGAAGGAGTAGTTAGGTATGGATTATGTGTCAGAGAATTTCTGTACTCTAGACATGTTGTCAAGTAGATCCGTGACTGTTATTTAACTGCATATTCTTAAAAAAGTCAAAATGTCCAACATCAAAAACATTCACAGAAAATTGATAAATCCATAAGGAATGATTAATATGTTATTATAATTTGTCAAATAATTGAAAGGATAATTCCAAAAATCTCTGGGGAGATATTTAATGAAATACCATTGCCAAAATTATGTAATCGTATTATTTTAACTTCAGTTTTGGACACAGGTGTATATAATTAAAGTAATTTTTAGATAAGTTTTAATAAGATAGGTATTCTCTACCTTCATTACTGGTATTATTTTTTGACATTGTACTTATATAAATATATAAATACATAGCAATATAAACAAGAAAGAATTGATTTTATAGTATTTTATACCAAGCTGGCAACATTTTAAAGTGAAATATTGGAATACAAAATCTAAATAACCTTCTCAGTGCATGAACTGAAAACAATGTTTCAAAGTGTTCAGACAGTTAATACTTATATTTGCATCTAAATGAAATACATTTCTCAAGGTGAAACAAGGTCAGCTCTTTGATAATCCAATTTACACTTCAAACAAGAGAAAACAGCAGGCTATTACATTCTAAAATGAAGTGCACTGTTCAATTTGGCAAATGAATAGAAGACTACACCTAGACTTTTCTGTGTTAGTTTTGAAATTGGATGATATGATAAATTCATTATTCTTTCTCAAATGTCTGAAACCCATGTTTGTAACATGTACTGGTTGAAAACAAGGTCGTTTCTACTAGATATGATCTTTTATAAATAAAAACAATGATTGTACATGTCCTTAACATATGTAAAATAAAATAATAGAGCAATAATATAGGGTTATTGCACGAATATTGGTGAATGTTGTCCCAAGTAGATTATTATATTGCACGAGCTTGTGAGTGCAATAAATATTCTACAGGATATATTCATCAAAATTCATGCAATCACCCTTTTTTTATATGGCAAAACCGTTAAAATGCAAAAAAACATCAATTTTCAACATCAATGATTTCGCTTTTTTTCAGAGCAATATTGCACTGCATGCAATATCGTGGAATATTTCATGCTAACATTTAGTTACGCTCTTTGGGGAATATATCGCTGCTATACAATAAAATCCTTAATATGACAATGTATAGATGCAAATACTTGTGAACAGAGATTTTCGTATAAACTTGTCACATTTGTATTTAGGAACATCTAATCTAAGTATGATCAAACAGAGTTTACATTTATTTAGCAAAAATGACTGTTCATATTATGTTTTGCCATAACAATACATCAGATATTGATCTAACCTAAATCAATCTTTTTGCACTTCTTCTTGAGGTATTTTTATTTCAGTGTGCATCACATTTGCATGAAGACTGATCTAAACAATATACACTAGAGAAAAAAGTCTTATGATTGATTTATTTAGGAAAGGTAAAACTTGATCTGACATTATTTGTTGAGTCCCTCAAATTTTTAAAACTGTGATATGTTTTTTAGGGAAGATTTCTGCATTTATTGAAAATGGCAGCTCAAAGAAGCAATTTTAATTTTAATCAACGAAACCATCGACAAAGTTTATTCCAATTAATTTTTCATTTGTTCTATTTTAAAAATCAATCCTGAATTTCAACAAAATAAATTATAAAATGCTCATTACCCCTGTCAATCAATGTCATCCAATTAGGCAAAAAAATTAAAATGTGTTCTAAATATATTTTTCAAATATTAGAATCTTACCTGGAATGTCTCTGAGCCTTTTTTCGCTGACTTAGATGGTGAAAGCAGGTTGGCAATTGATGACACTCTCAGCAGTGATTTACGGCTCTTCTTCTGCAAG
Source organism: Geukensia granosissima (assembly GCA_032357055.1). NCBI lineage: Eukaryota > Metazoa > Mollusca > Bivalvia > Mytilida > Mytilidae > Geukensia > Geukensia granosissima. Next base: position 8,967 of record JAULBM010288549.1, on the reverse strand, counting down.
GCAATAAAACAAATGATAGAATCATTTAATAACCAACACATCAAACTGGAAAACAAACTCCTGCAGATACCAAAGATCTAATGCAGATACAATTAGTCTATAATCCCATGGTTGAAACTTAGAAGTTGTAATATGTAACAGTGGTCTGGTGCAATTTTGATCAATATCTGTTTTATAAATGCAGAAGCACAAGTATGCAGAGAAAATCTTTTAATATTGATTTCTCATTCATAATACCTAGTATTACCAGAAACTTAATTTATTGCTATTGAAAAAGTCTAATCAAGTGAAATGTTGTCTGATACTAAGAGGTTTCATTTTCATATTAATTTTGTATCTAAAACTATCATTTATTGTTGTAATAGACATAATAAATGGTGTCTGGTGGCTAGTAATTCAAGGATGCAAACATAAATAATTGTTGGCAAACAGTTATCATATTAAAATAACTACAATCAACTTGCATTATGTTGATATCATTTACATGTTTATTTTTATATACAGAATTAGACAATTTTAAAATTGCAAAGTCTTTTAGTGAAGTTACACACATGTAATCTTCTATTTTACATTTAAAACATTTTTAAGCATAAATTAAATTTGCATTCATATTTCAATTTTTTTTAATCAGGTTAATTAAAATTTTGTAAATTGTTTAAATTATAAGATGTATATTCAATTAATATTTTCCTATATGTACATCATGTATTATTAGCTATTTACATTGAAAACAAAATTCTGTGAAGATGTAAATTTAATATATTTAATTAATTACCTTTGGAATGTCAAAATCCAAATTGCATTTTACACCAAAACTAGCCTGCAGAATGTTTTGGTTGTAAAATTGTTTGTTTTTGTTAAATACATCCATTAAAATATGTCACAAAAAAATTTCAGGAAAAAACTGGAAATAAACTTAGCATGACTAAGATCTTGGACAGGTAATGAAATTGACATGTACTACCTATAAATGACTCACCTGGATATAGGTAAAAATACAGGTGTAATGATCTTAATTCCATCCATCAAGAGGCTATTTGTTTATTGTTTTTGTCAAGCAAAAGAATTTCCTATCACAAATGATATTTATTTTACCTCTAATTCCCAAGTACATGTTATGTGTTATGTAAACAATTGAATGTAAATAGAAAAGAAATTTACATTACAAAATAAGTATTGCTTTTGACAAAAACTAAACAAATTAAAGCTGTAAAGCTAGTATTTACTAATCAACAAAGATTTTAGGATGTCTGCATAGAATAGATCTAAAGATGCTTTCCCATGTGCACTTTTATTCTATTATATAGATTAAGAAAGAAAACATAAAATTCTCCATTTTAATGAGAAACAGATTTATTTGTTTGTCTACCTGTCTACAGATATTTATATATTATTCTTGCTCTTATTTTACATAGCATGTGTTACAAGTTTTTAAAATGTGGAATTTATTTACAAATAATTAATTTTTCAGAAACTCATATGAGTTATCTCCCATTAAGCAAAGAATTGTGTTTTGAATATGAATATGAATAGAAATGCAGAAGCATTTGTTAATGCTGCAGAATTAAAGCCATTGCAAATATTTATACATTATGTATATATGTTTATGTATATAAAAATCATGACTATCAAAAAAATATTTTGTTCAAATGATAAACACACCAAACACAAAAAACATATTAAATCTACATGTATGAACAGCTAGCAAAGTGAAAACTTCCTAGCAATTAAACCGTATGATTTAACAAATTATATATACCAAAAAAATCACTAGACTCAACTATCCCCTTAAGCAAATACTGATAAAACTAACACTTGGTACCCCAAATAGCAAAACTATAGGTGTGATCCAGAAAAAACTATGTGACTGTCCCCTTATAAGTTAACGATCACTGCTCCCTAATTTATTATTATCATTTGTTATTATGCAAGTCCATTAAAATACCTTGACATTTCATCTAAAAGTTAAACTTTTTGTGAGGTCTTAACTCATGTATTGTACATTGCCCTTTGTATGACTGAGATGTAAGTTAATGTACATGGAAAATAGCTGAAAGAGCTATGAATTTCAAAGTGTCTTTCAATTATAGAATTAGCTTGGTTCATATTGACTGATTGATTAGCCTTAGATATTTGGTATATCTAGGCCATCAATTTCTGTCATCCTCTTTTCAGTTTTGAAATGGCGCCCAAATATCCCTTTTTTGTAAAGTTGTGTCCCACTACCTTAAAACCTAGCTGGAACACTGCTGTTGATGGATCAGCTACTGAGCTGACCTATGGATACCAGCAGTTTACATTTTGGGGATAAAAAATACTAGGGTCTGACAAGGAAATTTTCTGATATGTCAAATATAAAAAACAGTTGGTTAGGTGAACAGAAACTTAACTTTTGATTTTTTTTCTTTTTTGCCTTGATAAACCAACAGAAAAATTAACAGACTGGGTTAAAATCATATGCCTCACCAATATTTGGTCCCAGGAGCATAAAGAATTTAGATGCACTGGCATGAAATTTTAAATCTATCTTAAAACAAATTCAGATAACTTGAAAATAATCTGCAAGAGTAAAAAAAAACTAAAATTATAAAAATAAAAAATAATTTCCTACCTTGGCAGTAACATCTAAACTCTGTACACTTATGCTGTCATCATCTGTCTTTCTCTTCCTCTTACGCTAAAAAAAATCAAAGTCAACTTGAGCATCGCACATCTTGCACTATAAAACACAATAATCACACATACGAAAAAGAGAAACAGACTTAACCCAAAGCCAAGACTATAATTCTATTCTTTGATATACCTAATGGAAAACGCCATCACAGCCATGTAGCAATTCCAGAACATTGTGAAAGCATGCTGATTGTGTCATATTTTATAATGATATACACTGATTGAAGTCTAGATAATTAATTCATAACACACATGACTTATATATTGCAGAATAAAAGTACAAAATATACCACCCTCATTAGATCTGTGCATGATGAAATGTTCAAAAATATCTTGTGCAGCAATACATATTATTTTTTCAATTTCCTAGATTATTTTGCTGATAAATTTATTATATTCTATTATACATTGGATGTTTGTAATCATAACTGAAAGGACTGTGGCAAGAGCAAATGTTTGATTTGCAAAGAACAAAAATTACTGGCCTTTCAATTTAAATAATTTCATGACACAAAATGACATTTCGAACTTAGCTGAATGTTTCCCAGTTGGAGCAAAATGTAAGTAAATTACATGAAAATAAAAAAAACTTACCAGTACTGGAAAATCAAAGCTTGCAAGACCAATGATGGAATGACGTCTAGAATTCTTGCTGTCTTTTATCTCTGGTATCCTAGAAAATGATAAAAATTACAATTAAAAAATGCATATATCTGTCTGCTCATTATTTGAATGTTTAAACAAACCAGTTTTGCCAACTCTTCCCCCTGAACAAAAAAAAAACTGAGACAAATAAACATGTATGGTAGTATCTACTACAAAGAGTCTATTAAAAAAAATTTGGTTAGATACCAAATTTAAAATATATATCCAGGCATACCTTAGATATTTTTAATGGAAGTCCATATCCATTATATTTTTTAGTAAATTTCTTACTTGTATGTCAACTCCTGGTTTTTTAAAGACCTTTATCAAATTCATTTCATAACTTTTATTGTCAATATGCAGTTTCCCCCATTTCATTTTTTTTTATTTCTTGTAAAATCTAAAAATAAAAAGAAACCTACTCCTGCATTATGGTGAAGGGATCTTCTTTGAGAATATCACATGTAAATCTTTGAGAATGGTCTGGACTGAATGTGACACAAATTGGAGATGAGGCCATTTTGAGTTTCTAATTGTTTTGAGTACCAATTTACTCAAGCTGTCTTATATTAACTTTCCTTTTATCTTTTAAAAAGATCAAAGTATTAATTGCAAGCTGTCATATCTGTTTGGGCTTGGCCACACCCCTTTGTCACAATCACTTTCCTAATTATCTGATGACATATCACCTTTGGGCACTGTAATTAGCGACTAATTAGAATTGTAAGGAATAATCAAAAGATTTGACAAAGGAAAATATAATTGCATGTGGAGATAATTGTCACCTTGTTAAAAAAATGAAATTTAATACAATATTTGTTTATCTTAAAATCTGTGAAAATACCCAAAGGACATATTTGTCTACTTCCTACCTTCATTGTAAGATATATGTAAAGTACATGTAGATATTTTAAAATATAGGAATAATTTCACAATTTTTTTTTGTTTTATTGAACAGGTAATTTTTTATTCAAACAAACTCAAAGCCATAATGGGACCTGTAAAAGTTAAAATTCTACTGTCACTTGGTGGGTGGCTGTCTCATGGACAATCATGCCACATTTCCTATTTTTATATCAATTCTATATCTAATGGAAGACTCTAGAATGCAGTTTTTATAAACATGATATACATATACAGTGATATAAATATAAAAACTTGAAGGTGATCTTTTAACAGTATAGTAAGGTAAACTCCCTTTGATCAATGTGAAAATAGGGAAATTAATTAGTTTAAAATCAATGTTTTAGTTTAACTTGACTTCAAGTATGATTGCAGTTATCATGGTTATGTTATATTTATGTATCAATGAATACCTATCTAGACGCAATATTTTAGTGAAAATAGTATATTTTAAACAATGTCTATCGCATTAAGTTTCCTGTAATTACAGAAAATGAATAAATGACTTTTATGAGTTAAATGAGTTTTACCTTTTCACCTAGCTTTTCATATTAAAAAAACTGTCCCATGATGATACAAGGCTATATATGGATAAATTTGCAAACACCAATAAAAAATCTTAAAGATTACTTTATTAATTGTTTTTACTCATAATGAAATTTTGAGAAACTTGATTTATAGAAGCAATTTATGGCATGGTTGCATTTTAAGAGTGAGACTGGTGTAGTTGTAATGAAAGGTCAAGTGTACTTTTAAACTGGCTTTTTTATATTAATCAATTATTTAAGATGTAAACAAACTCCTAAATATATGGCCAGATGTAATGACAATCATGAATGCATAGCAAATTACTGACAACAATGGGTGTTGATTGCATCCTACCCAAAATAGGCCTACAGTTGACAAAATTTTTTAAGAAAAACTTTTTAAATTAAAATTTAAATGTGCAAATCTTTCTTAAAATTGAGGATGATTCGGAATTTTAATGATTACATATCCCTGTTTTAATAGCTATCAAATGGTTTATACTTTTCCTAAACTTCAAGTCAGTTTGTTGGAATTAAAAGAAAAATTGATTACCGTATTCTTGTGAAATTGTGTTTATTATGTAGTTTTAAACAGTGCAAGAAAGTTGCCATTATACTTTTTAGCAGATGTATTTTAAGCTGTGCTGAGGGATTTTTGCGTGAGACCAGGAGCATGCATTGCAATACTGTGTAATAAGTAATTAAATCAGAATTAAATATCCTGCAAAAATACACCTGAATGGAATTTTTAAAATAATTCTTCTTACATTGTATGAATCGCAAGCAAGGTTCCAATAAAAGAAATGTGCTTACCAGTAATTACTTTATCTGGGTCAAACTTAATCGCTTCTTCGAAAAACTGAGATGGCAAACCCTCAACATTAAATCTTGGTTGAGAAATTCAGGGGCAGATAATAGTATGTAAAAGGCTATTGCATAGTATAAAACATGAACCTTTAACCATGGGATTTTTTTCTTAAATTTAAATTACTCTAATATGTTGTAAATTGTACCCTATCTTACCCTAAATTTTAGGGGGTTAAGGGTGCATACATGTACCCCTACAGGAAGTTTGGTGATTTTTCCCAAGTTTTCAGATAGCATTATTTGTCTCCATTTTTGATGATGTTTAAAGAAAAGAAAGTTTTTTGCAATAATTGAAATATATCTCAAATTCTCAACTTTCACTAACTTGAATCCATGTTGTTCTATCAGAAATAGGTATTTTCTTTCATGATCGGCACAGGAGAACTACGTTCAGACCACCATTTTTAAAATAACAAAACATCATGTGATCCCAAAGTGAAAGTATTCAGTAGTTTATTATAAAAATAGATGAGGAGTGACTGTCGGTGAGTCAGCCACCCAAAAAATTACAGTAGAATTTTAACTTCTACAGGTCCCATTAGGGCTTTCAACAATGAATCAGAGATCATACCTATACGGAAGCTGTTAAAGGCCCGAAATACAAAATGTGAAACTATACATAAAACACGAAAAACAACCTAATCTAATGCAAAAATGGTGAACAAATAACAATAAAGGACTGAGAAATAGACCTAAGCATGAAAACTTGACCTATCATATATACCGGTAGTTACTGAGAAACTGACCTAAGCATGAAAACTTGACACTGGAGATTTAAGAGTCACTGAACCATGCAAAGTAGGTCAAGGACCAATGTCATGTGGTTGGTATTTAATTTCAAATCACGAATTATAAGCACACTAACTTTGGTCATCTTAGCATTATTACTTTCAGAGATTTAGAGCTTTCAAAAAAACTAACGCCACCGCCTCTGTCCCCGCCAGAAAGTAACACCTGTCTCGCTTTCACGTCTTTGTGGCAGCAAGACAAGAAGGCTTGGCTATCTTGGTGGTGTTATGGTTAGCATGTTAACCTTAATGGTTATTGTGCTGCCTCAAGTGCATTTAATCCCCTGCTCTCCCCCTGAATGTGCATGAAATATTTGCCACTGGACATTAAGCAACATTCAATCAATCAATCAGTCATTCAAACCAAAGTCTGAATAATGTGTCTGGGTAAAGTAGCATGCTTTTTCTACAGACTTCCTTTTGTGAGCTGGCATGTTAAAATTCTGGCTCAGTGTGTCAAGTCTAGTACAAGGCAGAGTTCAGTCAGCACCTGACAAATTGGCCGCTCGAGGTAAAGTAACAATTTATTAATCAATCTATACACATTTGATTACAGGTTTTAATTTAGTATCTCAAATAAAAAACACAACTCAATAATGCTGAAATATTTTAATTCATTTTTTGGTGTATAATGATATATGACAAATGATTTAAACAATGACAATGAGTTCACCAAAAAACAAATTGTAGCTTTGCTCAATATTTTTTATAACTTTCTGTTAGAATTAAACCTGGTCCTTGCAATAATGGTTATTTTACTATGGTTACCAAACTTGTTCAAACTTAATATGAAGAAAATTTATGATTTTGTGGTAGGTTACTTTTTATTTCCTAGCTTCATGACAAGACAGTTGAATTATTTCATATTACTGTTTTACAAAAATTCTCAAGATAAAAGGACCAGTCAGATAAGCCATTGTGCTGTCTTGCTACCCCCTTCTAAATGTGACTGTTTCTGATAAGCAACAAATAAGGATTTCATCAAAATTTCTGTAAACCACAAAATTAATGTATAAGCACACCAGAATATATTAACATCAACATTACAAGTGAACATATTTCTGTAACTCTATAAAAATATCATGATTACTGGACACAATGAAAAAAAACTATGCAGATTGCACATGTATTTATGATTACCACATTGAAATGTGAAGCACATGCACTGTGTTGATGCTGTCATGTGACTATTCAAAATGCATAACTCAAATTTATGGTTAAATCAAGCCTATGGTTATGCCTATCTTGGTGTGTACCATGTCAATAAAAATAATAATGCAACTAAAATAACTTTCACATGCATTAACTATAATTTCTTTATTTACAAAACACAATATTTTAGCCACATTATCAGCTCGTATATAATAATAGTATTTATTCAGGCACATGATAAATTTTGTTTCTTTGCATCAAAGTAATGTAGTAAACAACACAATAAACATTATTACAACTTGAGTACAAAATCAACGACACATATTGATAGTATCAATTCATTTCTCCATGTTTTGTACTGTGACTATTTGCTTGGCAACTGACCTCAATACAGTTCAATATTTATATGCATGGTTTACATTGATAAAACTCAACTTTTGTTAAATAAGCCTTGTCTATGTCTAAATGGGGTATACTTTATCTTCTTGCACATAGTTGGTTATAAGTTTACTGATATGTAAATAAAGGATTATGGAACAAAAGTGGAGAAAGGTAAACAATGGAAACAGGAGAGAAAATAGCTGTTATATTCTGAGACAGGCTCAATCTTCTCTGGTAAATCTGTTTCAGTTTGCTACTGTTTTTCTCAGTGGCTCATAAAATTATCACTGATTTTGGTCTTTTTTTCTTTCTGGGGGTAGGGAGTGGGGCTGGGTCTATAACTAGGCAATGGAACTAAGTTACAACCTTTTATATTTATAAATCTGAACTTAGAAGGAAAAGAAAAACATTCTTACAATAATGATTTACAGTTAAAATTATCATTTAATACAAAGTTTTTTATTACATTCAAAAGCCTATAGGTAAAACAGTATACAATTATAAAATGATCTACTTTCACTTTCTAGTTTCACTTTGAGATGGTTCCTGGTGATCTAGCTCTTTGTATTAATGTTCAGACACCCATTCTTCATCCTTGTTCCTGCTCAACAAGAACACAAAGGGACCACGCAGACACTGCACGGCCGTGATGATCAATTAAGCCGCAGGTTAAGCCATTAAAAGTTTATCTCATTTTGTAGGTCATGGACTCCTTCATTTTGGATAACTCACCCTTGAAGTCCACATCTATTTCAAAATCAAGATCTCGCTGGAAGAAAAAATTATCATTTTCATTTTACATATACATTGTTAATCAACAAATTTATTATGTGAATTACTGTAAGTTCACAAATTAATGTGTTGTTTTTGTTATTGCGAATAATGCTACTGAGTGATAATCGCAAAAATAAGAACTTGTATTCTTATATCCTTTACAGCGAGTCAACTGTTAGATTTCCTCTGTATGAGTTGGTGTTGATGAAAGAGATTTAAATTTTGCAATACCAACTGATCCATTGAATGAACACAAT
>JAULBM010288538.1:0-15952 GCA_032357055.1 Geukensia granosissima | reverse complement strand
CGGACAGACAGACAGACAGGGTGATTCCTATATACCCCCAAACTATGTTTGGGGGGTATAAAAATATGCAAAAAGGAACATATGGGTATAAATGTCATGAAGAAATACTCCATCACTATTAGAAACAGGGGAGATATTAATGAATATAGAGGTCCTCACATGGCCTAAACAAGGGTGAAATTCCTTGTGATGGGCTCAAAATGACTTCAAAATCTTACCACATAATGAGGCCAAAGGCAAAATTAAAGCAACCAAATTCTGGAAAAAAAGACATTACTAAAAAAATCCAATAAAATCAAACTACTGGTGGATGACCCTATCTTGCCATAAAAAAGTTTTCACTTATACTAAAATTGGTTTCAGTATGAACAGTTTGAAAAATAGTGATTTGGAAAGAAAAATATTTGTTACCAAATACTTTTTTGTTTAAAATAATAATATACAACCAGTATTTTGTAATAGATGGTATGCCAGAATGGGTACTTGGCGAGAATGGATCGCCAGCCAGTAATGAGTACCTTAAAAGAATAAGAGTACTTAACAAAAAACACATGCAAAAAACAACATATCTTTTAAGAATACATGCAGTTTCTGAAAGGATGCTCAGAGTGCAATTTCCGATAAAAAAAAAAAAAGTTTCTCAATATGAGACCTCACTAAACACAGTATGTCCACATCAAATGAACATTTACCTTCTTTTTGTTTTCTCATTACATAAACCTTCTATAACAATGTTGAAAACTATTTCTTTGTTTGTATAAAATATGTTTTTACATTCATATTCTAGATTTTGTTTCATTTTTTGTTAATATTCAATTAAATCAGCTTACATCAAGGTTTTTCTTCTCAACAGAACAGGTTGCAATCATTGTTGTCATACAATTACCACCCAGACTATCCCGTAACACTGAGGTCATCATTGAATTTCTGTAAGGAATGTGCTGACGATTCTTATCGGAAAGTGAAATGATCACCTGTAATAAAACAGAATTGAACTTGAAATTAACTTTAAGATTACAGAGGCAGTAGACAGGTCACTGAATCTACTATTTCCAAAAACTGTTAAATAAGAAATTTAAGTTTGCACTTATCATTCATTGCAAACTGTAGATTAATATGATTGTGCAATATTCATTTATACATTTATATATTGTAAAATTCATACTGTAATTTTCAATTCTCATCCTAAAGCCAAAATAAAACATCATATTAATTTCTGACTTCACAGTAACATTAACTACTTTAAAATTATGGCAAACTTTTGCTTCAAACATTTATACATGTATCTGTTTCCTCTTAAAATCCTGTCATGTGTCAGATTAATCTAGAAATGGAACCAGTACTATATCCAAATACCAGCAGGCAATTTCACAAAATATTGTAAGTGTAATTTCTGTTGTAAATTATGACGTCACAATGAGATTTCCTTTGAAGTTTCTACACTTAGGATTAATTTAACACTTACGAACTTTTATGAAAACAATTGAAGAGTCTTTAAAAATTTGGCACAGCTCAAATTCCTTGAACTAAAATACAATATTCCTGGTTTACTGATCCTCAGATTACTATTAAATCTGACACTTTCTAGCATGTTTCATTAAAAGATTTCTACTATATACATATTCAATATGACAAAATTTGCATGGAAAAAAAGATTGTGAGCTTGAATGTGATTGTCTTTATGTTTGGCTTACCTGTTCTAAAAAATGTAGAGATAGGTTGATATATTTAGCTTCTGTTAAAAGTATACCATTTACACCAGTCTTAGACACTCTTTCTGACCTGATGAAAATATAGCTTGCAATGAAATATCTTAAATATTTACAGAAAAACTGTATTACAGATGGCAATGAAAAGTGTACTACATCAAAAATCTCATCCTGCAGCTGAAATTTCAGAAAATTATGCATAAGTTCTGGCAGTTTATTGTGCACACTTGTAAAATAACTATACTACTGGCTCATAATGCTGATCCTGTATCGCTTGCCCAATATTTTGACCAATCAGAAAACAAACATTAAATAGCTAAAAGTGGCCATGATCATGATGATTGTTGTTTAACTTTATAAAGGACCTTGCATGGATATTGTTCCATTTGGCCAAGTGGTTTAAAGAGAAATATTTTGTGTTCTGGCAGCTTACTGTACACAGTTTTGAAATACCAATTCTATTGGCTCATAATGCTGAGCCTTTATTGCTTGCCTGATATTTGACCAATCAGAAACAAGCATTAAAATGGCTAAAAGTGACCATGATTGTTATTTAACTTTATAAAGGACCTTGCATAGATATTGTTCCATGTGGCTTAAGAGGAGAAAATATGTTATGTTTCAGCTAATCAAAAATGTGAATTGTCCATGGAAGCCAAATTTTTTAAGACCTAACATGGCTGCTCCATATCAAATATTACTGTATTCATCAAATCCAGGGCTCTTAAAAAATCTCATCACAAAGCATTTAGAATAGGCAAAATCAGAAATTCTTTCAAGTCAGGATTGAAGGTTTAGAATTGCCAGAAATGAAAAATGCTACTTTCCTTCCCCAACATTAAATGTTATCAATATCAAAGAATTTTCTGTTTTTAATCTTTCAATATCAGAAGTTTGCAGGAGTGTTAAAGGATTCCAATCAAAATTAAGGTGAGGGGATGCTTATATCAGCAGGGAATATGGGTATCGAAGTGGTTTCTTAAGAGAATATTTTTTAATGTACCAGCTAATTTGAATCCAGAATCCTCCATGGTGGTCATGTTGTTTGTCTGATCAGGACAAAACCAGCAAACTTTAAAAAGGACCTTGAATAGATGCTTCCTGTAAAATATTGTTTGATTTTGCCCAGCGGTTTCAGCCAATCAGAAACAAAATTCCTTTGTGGCAGCAATGCTTTTTATCCGATCAGGACAAAATGAGCTAACTTTGTAAAGGATCTGGAATATTTCATTTGGCCATGTGGTTTAAAAGAAGATATTTTTTAATGTTTCAGCCATTCATAAAAAAGAATTATCCATGCCGGTCATATGTTTTGTTTGATGAGTAAACAATAGAAAGGACCAGCCATAGATGCTTCTTGTCAAGTTTAGTTCTTTTTAGCCTAGCAGTTTCCGAGAAAAATATTAAATGTAAATGTTAACAGACAAAAGACACCAAGTTATGACAAAAGCTCACATGGTTTTGGCCTGGTGAGCTAATAAAAGTGATCCCTTATGTTGTGCTATATAAACTTTTTTGCCTGACAAAAAAATGTTTTGAAATCTTCAATTAAACTCTTTTTTTTTTAAATACAAAAAAGACATTCATTGATTATTTACCCTGCAAGATCTACAAGGTGTAGTTTAGATCTTCTGATTGTGGCTGACCCTGATTCCCTAGATGTCAAATGTATTGTAAAGATACAATGGGATCTGGTAGAAGCTTGGTTCATAGGAGTCTGAAAGTAAAGCCAATATATTAATATGCAATGAAATACATTAAATTTTCAAACAATCTTAATCTCTAACTGAAATAGCAGTAGAAACTTCTGACAAAAACTATCATAATCAATGTAACTGGTAAAAAATGAACAGAAATTATTTTTTGAAAAGTCAAAGACAGTCAAGTTCTACTGAATACTCAACTTAAATAGTTAAGGGATTTTTCATTGTTGAATACCAAAGCAAAACATCTAGATTTTAATTGTTGAATACGAAAGTATGACCTCTAGATTTTAATTGTTGAATACTAAATTGTGACATCTAGATTTTAAAACATTAATCAGATAAATGTATTTCTATTGACAGTGTCTCTATTCATTTATCAACTTATGTTTGCTATTTACAGTAAAGCTGTTTATAATCAATGCAATGCATGAAGAACTTACTTCAGCAATCATTCTATTAGTATCTCCTAAGAACAGAAGATTTAATGCCTCTTCTTCATTGTTTGCCGGATGAACTGACAGGTTCTTCAAATGAATATTTTGGTCTGTATCTTCCATCAAACTAACTTTCCTGAAAATAATGTTTTTATATTAAACAAACACTAGCACAAGTTTTCACACTTCAACAACTTCCAATATATGAATAGATATATACATTGATTTGGATGAGATAGTTTTTGGTATTTATCAACCTTCAAATAAAAATGTGTAATACCGGTAATTTTTCACAACCTTGTCCCAGTTGTTCAACAGTTAAATTTTAACTTGTAGTTAAATCCTGTACAAATCAACCGAATTTAACATGGAGTTAAATTTAACTCTTAGTTAAATAAGTTGAACAACTTGGCCCTGGTGTCTGACCTGGTCTTTCTCAGGTTAGTATTATCTAAAACTCAAATGTAAAAAAATATTTATAAAATGTTAAACTATTGTAATGTAAGCAAAACCTGGATGAAAATGAATATTAAATTGAAAAATAAAAAAAGTTGTTTAGATCTTGTAAACTTAAAATTTTAATCGTGTGGTTAACTAAAAAATTATAATAAAACAAAAAGCCCATTTCCTGACAATTCCTGAAAATAAATCATCAAACCTTTGTTATTGACAAATGAGATTCATTAAAGTACTTAAAGAATTGCCAAACTAAATATAACTGCTCATCAACAATTAAGAGAATAAAACCAGTTGTGTAGCAAAATGTGAAATTACAAAATTTTTTTATAAAGACAATATATTTTCATGAGGAGTAAGCTTAGAAGTATCAAAAATTTTTATTTTTGAGATATCAAACACTTCAGTGTACAAAAACTAGATTCCAAGTAATATTTCAAAACAAAGAAAAAAACAAACTTAATTTTTCAAACTTTCACCTCAGATGATAAAATAAAGAAGTTTCTGAGCTTGTATCAAAAAAATCTATGAAGTTGGCAAAGCTGTTGATTTTGAAAAGCTAAATCTTAGGTTTAATGCCAAAAAACTATTAACCAATACTTCCTCCCCACCCCTAAAAAAGGCAAATTACCTTTCAATATACAAAAAAAAATTACCCTTGATGATACATTTTCATAAAAATTCGTGAAGATTTGATAAAGTTCTACAAGTTTGTAAAACCAACATTAAACTTCAATTGGATGATGATGACAGAAATGTAACTGCAATGTATCATTTTTAGCAACTTTTGTCACAGTTAAGACCAAATAAGACAAAAATGTAATGTTTTTAGACAAAAAGTCTATATGGACTACAGATTTTGTCATCAATTTTTTTCAGCTTAAAATTGGAACAGTATCCATTTTAATGAAAAAAGTTGCATCTTGAAGTCAGAAAAAAATATGTATTACACCTTTAATTCACAAAATAAATTCTAATTTTAAAGTTTTCCTACAACAGTTTATCTTATTTTTTCTTTGTTTTGTTTCTTTGTCTCATAAGCATCACTATTTCCTTTGTGTGAATTTAAATAAGATATGTACTTACGGTAGATCTTCTAGTTTTGCTGCATTATGTTTCGGGTCAAGTAAGTCATAACCACTTTCATTGTAGATTTCAAGGTATGATATATGCAGTGTGTAGGTGCGACTACCATCCTGAGAGAAAATATAAATACTTTAATTCATATCATCTTATGTTTTTATTAAATTTGTACATACAAATTTTCACCAGATTATATATCAGGCAAGTGGTATATGACATCATGCTGTAAATGATACTGTTGATATAATGAATAATAAAAATTCAAAGGAGTTGCCCAAATTTACATCTGCATTACAGTATGCCCTATCAGTCCTGCCAAGAAAGTGGTGATAATTTCAGTCTTTACCTTGGAACATTCATTAATTTATATATATTGATAGGATGATTAAGTGTAGAAGATATGCTAAGTCAAGAATGAACTGAAAAAGAGGATTTTAGAAAAAATGATGTTAAAGATTTATACCGTAATTATGTTCATGTGATTGAGGTTTTACTAAACATTAATTTAAAATGACTTTTTCATAAATGTGTCTTTATTTTATCTCCTGCTTAGTATAAAGGTAACAAATCCCTTAAGATAATAAACTAAGAATTCATAAAAAAAAACAATCAAACCCAGATGACAAGCAGCAATAAAATATGGTTTAATAATTTTATCCCAAGTTTTATAAAGATATTTAAGAACAACACATTCATTTATTTTCCCAACTTTCCAAACAAAAATGTCAAAAAAGCTTTTTACCTTTTCAAACTGTTCTATCAAATATGACAATGTACGTGGAATAATTCCTCTATCAATATATCGTTCTGCACCTCCAGTAATAGTAAATGTTTTTCCACTTCCTGTCTGTAAAAAGAAGATTGATTAAACTTAATGTGCACAATGCAATTATTATCCGATTCAATATTCAACTCTCCTGCTTTAAAAAACGACCTCACAAACTAATTATTTGACAAAACAGCTCCTTTCAAATTCAGCTCAAAATTGAAAATGAATTGGACAGAAAACTATACCCTCTGAATGCCTTAATTCTTGTACATGTATTACATTCTATATATTGGTAAATATAGGCTATAACATTTTGCTGATCAGGACTAATGAGATAAGTTTACATTATGTAATAAACATCACAAAAAAATCACAAAAAACTATCATATATTTTTTCTTGTCTGATGATCAAAATGATCACCCTCAGATTAATTTTAAGATTTAGGAGTTTATTTTAGAGAAAAAAAATCATTATTCATTTTATCATTTTTGTTCCCTCTTTTTTGTTTAATGAAATGTCCTGATGACATGGAATCCATTCTGGTTTAAGCAATACTTGAAAATCCACCAATTAATTTTATTCTGCCTTTGATAAAGTGGCTTTAATAACTCAACAAAATTTAAGTTTGTCCTCCACAAGAAATCATGGAAAAAACTAGGGTTGGCAAAGAAAACTTCACACATAACTTTAAACACATTTTTTTATTTATGTTTACCTTTTACACAAAAAATTTTACTAAGGATGATACTTGTATAAAAAAGTACAAAATGACACATATCATTTTCAAATGAAGATGCAATAGTCACCAAATGAAAAATCATTCTTACCCTAGACATAAATTTCTACTTAATAAATACCACAATTCCAAATGAAAATGGAATTTATGAAATTTATCCTGAAATTGATTCAAAAAATATTCATTAAAGTTGCATGGTCACTGGTATGAATGTATATCAGTAAAGGATAACTAAATAATGCCAAATGTCTCTGTAGTCTATATAGTAAATCTTACCTGACCATAGGCAAAAATTGTTCCATTGTATCCCTCCATAACACTGAAAATATTAAAAATATAAAAAGTAAATTTATTTCCAGTGAAGCATTTCCTCAGTTATGAGGATGTGAAACAAAGTATACAGTTCAAATCAGAATACCTGAAATTCAAGTATACAAATATCATCATCCCTCAAACTCCATAAAGTGTATCCATTTGGTTGCCCTTTTTAATAAACACTGCCACTGGCACTTTGGGTTACTTCTTATTTTTCCATTTGACTAGTGCAGTTAATTTTTTCACAGATCATGACTTTTTTTATAACATTAAAGAGTCATTCATAACGGCAACCTTCTCCCTATGTGCAGCATATGACTTGGTAAATAAATATTTGAAGTTTTTGTTTAATTTCTGAAAATATGAACTGTTTAACATTGGTGCAAAAATTTCTAAGTTTGCAGCACTGTGGATTCGTTTAAACAAAAAATTTGGAAATTCGAAGGGTTGAAATTTTTTTCAATAATCTTCAAATAACTCCCCACTAAATCTCATTGCTGGGTGCAGTATATGAATTGTAGTGCTGATGAGAAATCCGACATTGAGGGGAGTTTGCATAAACCCTATATATTATCCAAAGTTACTGCTGTAAAATATAAACAATTCAACATTTATTTACTGTAAATAATTTTAGCTAAATTAATTTGCATTGATTATGTTTTAGTGGTGAAACCAATAATTGTATGATTTGATATTCAAAAGTACTGATAAGGGGAGATAATTAAATATTTATCTTTTAAAAACATAATAATAATTATGAGTTACTTTCTATGAAAAATTCACATTATGCTGACGAATATTTTTATATGTTAATTGTTATATAAACTGTCTATTATCAGAATATTCGTTACCTATCTGCAACTGGTTTAGCAACATGTTCAAATATTTCATCTTGTTGAGTTGACTGGTCAAAAACCTTCTGAAATCTGAAACAAAATAATAAACCGCAAACATTATATTATAATACAGAAGATGTGGAAAGATTGTCTAAGAGACTGCCATCCAAAACATATAAAGTACAAACATCTACAGGAAGCCATAAGGCCTTTAACAATGGGGAATATCCACACCCTTAGGCAAGAAGTAACAGGTCCCAAAAATAACGTTATGATATTTAAATCTTACAATAATTGACCAAATAAAAATACAATGAAAAGAAGAAACACTTAAACATAAAAACAAAGACATCCACTGAATTTCAGGCTTCAGACAAAACATGAAGTATTGAACAGGAACAGTGGTGTGACAAACAACATAAAAACAAACTGCATAAGATATAACTTTCAAGTCTATTTATATTACACAGACAATTATAAATTAAACAAGGGACAACATGATGTACTGACCATAAGAAAGTACAAACTATTTTAAAGGCACAATTGAAAACATACATGGTCACCAATCAAAATATATCTGACTGGATTTAATTTAGTGAAATAATATCATTAATAGCCAAAGATAAACAAATTTTTGGAAATGTTAAAAATAAAAAGTATTTACAGCATGCATGACAAAAATGTAACATGATATTGACTAAATTTAGTAAAATTATTGTGCAGATAGTCAATGTTGATTCCAAAGAACACTAAATTCGAAGATCTTAAAAAAGTTTATTCAAGTAATTGATAGGTCTTGATGGGTATGTGAATGACATTTACATCCCTGAAAACAAGAAGTGAGATCTGTGTACTATATACTTGTACATATATACTAATACATGTATATGTGTGTAGTGCATGAACAATTGGTTAAAAGTGAAAAGTTCTTGTTAGTTCCCCTTTTAGAGCCTAATTTTTACTACACCCAAACATATCAAGAGTTGATAATGAGGGATATAAAATTCTTTGAGTTGTGGAACCTTTTACTTCTATGATACACATGCACTGATCTACCAACCAACAACAGGAAAGATTATTCTTCATTTCAATTCTCGTTAGCCATGTAAAATATATATACAAATATATAAATTTATTTGATCATTTTTTTGGGATTAAACTTCACTTTCAACAATATTTCAGTCATATCATGGCATCCAGTTTTACAGGTGGAGGAAGCCTGAGTGACCGGAGAAAACCACTGACCTTGGGCAGGTAACAAATCTTATCATGTGTGATGTGAGTCTTATGTCTTATCATGTGTGATGTGAGTCTTATGCACCCTTTTTTAGAAGGTACAAAGTCAGGTACAAACTCACACTGTCATATAGCTGATAGGCTACAGTGATCTGTACAGGTAAATCAACTTTCATGACCACTCGGCTACCCAGGCCCCTACCAATAAATAACATTGCCTAATCGACAAAGATATTCATAATATAAAAACTACCTGAATTTATAATTCTCCTTTTTATTGTTAACAAAACCATCAGCAAGGTCTCTAGGTACTGTTAATGTCAGTCGAGGGCACTTCTCATCATCCTCATCTATTTCATAAAGCTGTAAACAAATATAACTGATTAAAGGAGGCCTAGTTTGATCAACCAACTTCCACTCTTACAACATATAAATATAATGTATTATACAATTACTTAACTAGTTCAAAAGTATTAGAAATTAAGACAGGAGATCAAAGTACATGACATGAATAAGTAACAAAGCACAAAACAAATTATATCAAATTTAGATTAAAAACCTTCATTTCTGAGTGATGTGTGAGAGTATTTAAGCTCTCAGAAAATATTTTCTTTAGTTCCATAACTCTCTGGCATAAGAGGTACATAATAATTGTATTAACTTGTTAACTATAGGAGTAATACAAGGTATAACTTTGACATTAACTTGAATACAATGGACACGCTTAGATAAAATGTATTTTATGTCATAGGGGCCTAGGTGGCCGAGTGGTCTAGGTAGTTGACTTAAACTTACCTGTACAGATCACTGTATCTTATCACCTATAAGGCAGGAGTATGCGCTGGGGTTTGTACCATACAAAAATAGGTTGCGTTTAACTGGCATCGCATGTGATAAGGTTTGTCCGTTACCTGCCCAAGGTCGGTGGTTCTCTCCAGGTACTCTGGCTTCCTCCAACAATAAAACTGACAGATGCGATATGACTAAAATATTGTTGAAAGTGGCATTAAACCCAATCAAACAAACAAACAAATTTTCTGTCATTGTACAAAGTTAACAATCTCTTTAATTTTGTGGCCCTGTATTGTGTCACATAAGAAGATTCTAAAGTGAATTTCTCTACAGTCCTATTATAAAACAATTTGGTCCTTGGCAGTCAACTTATTACCAACTAGGGATGCAGAACCTGATTTTGGAAGAACATTCTAACAATTATTCATGATCTGCATTTTGAATAAATGATGTTATTACTATAATAACTAAAGTGTATGCCAATACTATGTTGTATATTGAAGATCTGAAAACAATTGTAACTGGAAACTACCAGAATCATACATTGACACCTCCACATCTCCCTTTCTGAATGCCACATTTATAAAATGTATTTCATGGCATTTATAATATAAATATTTAAATAAAAAATTTGTGTTTTTGATTATTTTAACAAAGCTGTGAAATAGTTATTTTTTGGAAATATTCTACCTCAAAGTTTGTTTTCCATCAAAGCTATACAAGATTGTAGCTATAGGCCGTCTTAAACTTACTGTAAGGTGCGAGTTTTTACTCCGTGTTGAAGGCCTAGGTGTAACTTTTGAGATGAATAACAGCAATCAGAGCACTGTTCCTTTGCTTGGAATTTGTATATATGAGATATCTGTGTCATGAATATTTACACCATATCCCCCTTTTTCTATGTATACACACAAAAATTATTACAGCATTCAACTCATAGATTTGATTTTCTTTGATGACCTTGATTGATTGTTGCTTTACCTCTAGCGCCAAATTTTTATGCAAATCAAGACGTTAGCATATTAATGAATGATGATGAATGAATCCTGCTTTGTACCAGACCTACATGCTGAGCCGGATTTTTAATGTGGTAGCTCATGAAAGCAACAGTCTGCAGGAAGACATGTCACTTTATCCAGACACATCATTCTGACTCTGGGGTGACCAGTCTTTGCTCTTACTTCTAAATGCTGGGTGCTTAGCTGAGAAGCACCAAACACCAATTTAAATGTCATTGGTTTAGTCAAAGATTACATTCATCATTCTTATAGTTATACAGAAATATATATCGTCAAGAAAATATAAAGTATTTGGGAAGGTTAATGGTAGAACAAAATTAGGTAGAAAAGGGGGCTGGCTTATTACTATAGTCAACAAGATGGCAGACAACTTGAAACAACTGGTTTTCACTGGGTCTAGCAGTATTACTAAAGTGGTATAACAGTAAACCTGCCGAATCTGAAATAGTGCATCCTGAGATCTCCAATGAAAACAAAGGAACACAAATTAAATAACAGGAAAACCCTAAATTCAATTTAAATGAAATAACCAAAAACATATAATCAATTGTTTTTAAAATAAAATGATCTTAAAAAGTGCAAATACTGGGATGACGTTCTCATGCCATTTGTTCATGTTACAAGATTCAACTTAATACCACAAACCACATTCTGGGAGCTTCACAGGTTCCACCTTTTTCATATTAGGTAAAATAATCTGTGAACGAAGCTTTTCAAGATTAAATTTTATCAGTTATGCATACCTGTTAACCTCCAGCAATTGCTATGTAAGAGATCTCCCACTTTCCAACTTTCTAAAGTGGGAGATTCTGCGTGACGACCTTTTTGAAGAGTAGTATGTTGACAGAGGATGCTTTAGCATTATTTAATAATATCAGACAAAAATCATTAACAATTAAATATTTTATATTTATTTATATTGCTCTGATTGTCTTATAATTAACAATTTGAATAAGCACTGGATCAATGGAATTTATTCAAAGCAGTTTCCATTCTGGTTTTGCTTAGCATATGCAATGGAGCACATGTAGAGTATTATTATTGAACTAAGATCTCCTGTCAGTTTGGATATTTATAAGCTTTGAAAAAAATCCCACCAGTGTTTGCATTGTTGTTGGCAGTTTGAAAATTCTTTATCTTTTATTTACTTCTCTTGACGTTTCTGACACTGTTGCAACGTTGAGGATAACTTTTTACTCGAAATTAAATCGTTTTAAACTTAAACTGAAGTCTCGTTCACAGTGCCTGTACATGTTGTCATCCATTCAATTTTATACACAAATGCAGTCATCGTGTTTCCTAGTGATAAATCATGAGAAAAGTGATAGCACTTTTACGACAATTGCCGAAAATTACCGATCGATCAGCTGTTCAAGCTGTATAAACAAAGATGGCGACAGCGATTTTGTAAACTATTTTGATGTAGTTATGATGCGTGAGTTGATGCGGAAGAAATATGTACATGCGGGAGATTTTTGTCTCACGCACGGGAGAACATAAGCATGTGGAAGATGAGGCAAAATATCGGGAGCCTCCAGCGTAAATCGTGAGAGTTAACAGGTATGGTTATGCTAGGTACCCATGCCCATAGCCAGAAATTTTCAAAGGAGGGTTCGAGCACTTCGCAGAACAATCTTCAAGACCAGGGGTTTTGGGTATTTGGTGCAAAATCCTGCAAACAAGTCATTCCCTGAACTTTTTACATTTTAGAGTCTTGTTTTTTTAGACTTTAATAGTCAAACTTCAATCTTAATTGAGAGTTTAATAGTGCTCACTGGTTTTCATGGGGGTGGGGTTTGTCTGTAACCCTCAAAACCCCCTGGCTACAGGTAGGGTACCACTTGTATGCATATTCCTTATTATGTTATTATATACGCTGTAAGGGCAAACAGGCCCAATATATAAGGGAACAGGAATGTGTGACCCAAGGCAAAAATGGGCATTCAAGCAATTTTAAGTGTCAGTATGATTATATGTGTTTGATTTTGTTTTTTTCAAATAACGGTTAAAGGGTTCGCTTCACTACTGTACAGGTCAATCCTTCAAAGCTACTAGGGGAGTTCCTAGTCAGGCAGGGTCATGAGGGTGAAGCTTCATCAAGACTCAAGTCATCATAATCCGAAATTGAACGACACATATGGTGACCGCTCAAGTGATTTTTACCCCAGCTTTAGAACGAGTTGGTTTTATTCTCCCGAATATCTGTATTGTTTGCTTGACCATTTTTCTAACAATAATGAGAATTTTTTGAAAGTCTCCTTTGGTTTCCAAATTAGGTAGCCATTTTTAAACAGAACAATTCCACAACAAACGCATTCTTCTAATCTGATTGGACACATTTTAACATAAATTACAAAATAAATTTGGAGTACACACGACACGTTTCCGAAGTTTACCTTGACTCGAATTTTTGAAAAACATTTTAGTCGTCCCTTGTCCAATACCATTCAAGTCAGAATAGTTTGTTGTTCCATTTCTTATTTACATTTTTATTCTTTGTTAAAAAAAATAATGATTAAAACGGAGAATTAAACTTTGATGTCACAATTTTACTATAGATAGATAGATAGATAACTTTATTTCCAATCACCGGCCCACAGGGGGCATGTTGTGTACAAAACAATACATACAATATGATTTTCAACTATATATGGTCTGAGACTACTAAAACATATATAAACGTGTTTTATTAGTCTCAGATATGGTTCATAGGGAATAGCGACAACAAGAATAATTTTCCTCTTTTTATATGCATAATTTACAATTCTTCAAAATACAAAATTGTATTTCTAGCCACTGCATGCAAACAACGTAATTTACGAAATCAGTTTAATAATTATATGTCTCTGACAATTAAATTCCAAATTTTGCTCGTTCTTGTATATTTTAAAATACCAAAATCCGGGCTACTGAATATTAAAATAATATAATGAAATAAAATAATTCCGAAAGGAATAATTCTCCACTTGAAATCTAAAGCAGTTTCTTGTTAGCCTCGTGAATGGAATGTGGCGAGAATCAGTTCATGGAATGCATTTTTTAAAAGTAAAATGTAATCTCAATAAAATTTTGCAAATAGATGTATCTTGGTGCGTCTTAACAGACAGTATTTTCGTTTCGATAATCTTTTAATAGGTAAATTGGAGCAAGAGAAAAGTCTTTAAGTGATTTACCAGAGACATATAATACAATTGTATTATATGTCTCTGGTAAACCACATAAAGACTTTTTACACTGTAAATCCAGAGACATATAATACAATTGTATTATATGTCTCTGGATTTACAGTGTAAAGGTAGATATCTCTCCTGGCGGGGTTTTACAAAAAGCCCGCTAGAATGCCCATATAATATAATATAATATAAAATTTAAATGCAAAATTTCCTTCTAATCTCAACAAAGTATACAAATAAATGGTTGATATCATTCCATTTTGAAAATTTAGTATTTTAGAAGAAAAAATACCATGGAAATTTCCCCTCGTTAACAGTTTTTGTGCATGAAAAGTATCTGGGAAAGGCGGTTCTTTTATTTTAATATTTTATTAGAGGACTCACTGGGTTCTACTTCTTGACAAAAATATTAAAATATTTCTAACATAAAGGTTAAATTTCAAAAACTCCATTCTACCGATTAAGGTTTACAGATAGCAGAGTTGAATTTCCATGATCGCAAACTGGTTTTCCTGTGTTGCATGCATTTCTTCGGATTATACAATCGCAAAACCATTTTGTTAGATATCGATTTACAAATGACAGAAATAGAAATTATTATATTGAAACAGTTGCAAAATTATTAGTTGTGCAAAAGTTGCTTTATAAACGAATATTTACACAAACCATCAGCGGTAGAAATTAGCCTAGGCGCCCGAAAGAAAATTTAATTATTTTTTCAGTCGCAGTGTTGAAATCTTGCTGGAAAGATATTTGATTTGTTGTTTTGCCACCAACATAATTAATTGAATACTAGAATGTTTTAACGACTTTTTATGACATAACGCATTCATTTGTCTTAAAATAAGATTATATGTTGCTTGTCAGAAATCCATCATTTCGTTGACGACTCTGTCAATAGATCAACATGTGACAATTTGTCTGCAGGGGAACAACAGAGAATTTGACGTAAAGTGAGAGGTGTATTGCAGGTAATACACACACCTGTAAGAAGTGCAAAGATGAATAATTACTTACGAAATAAGTTGTTTTGGGTTTTCAGTAAACAAGAAGGAGTAGTATCAAATATCAAAACTTATACCAAGTAAAATTTAGGTAAGTCTATCTAATTATTTTAGGAGCAAAATTACTGCTGGGTTATTGGTATTATACATAAAAATGGGGAAACTTTGAGCAACTGATAGTTAAAAGAATATGAAGACACAGTTTTATGAAATTTAGAAACGCTCACGACGGATTACTGACAAAATCAATAAGTTTTAAGCAATGTTCACTAGGTATGGTGGCAATGTTCATTAGCTATAAAGACCATGGGTGCAGTAATCGGCATCGTTGACCATATGCTTATGGGACAGTCAGTGCCATTTGCCACCCTCGGATGTAAAAAAAAATTGTTTGATCCATACATACCATATATATGTATACAGAAATGGAACAGTGAGACAGACAATTCGTTAAGAGGTGCATTCTATACGCTATTCAAGAACAATTTCGGTCTTGAGAGATATTTGGTAAAATTGAAGAAAAATCGTAGATTGAACATTAGTAAACTACGTTGCTCTAATTTTAAATTTCCAATAGAGACGGGTCGTTGGAATATTATAATCACCGTAGGTATCGTTGTCCTGCGAGAGCATGATTTCTTACGGGAATCGGTCCGGATTTCTTACGGGAATCCTGGATTTAT
>JAULBM010288527.1:0-15952 GCA_032357055.1 Geukensia granosissima | reverse complement strand
ATGGACAGAGTAATGTGCTGGACATAGTAATGTGATGAACACAGTAATGTGCTGGACAGAGTAATGTGCTGGACAGAATAATAAGCTGGATAGAGTAATGTGCTAGACATAGTAATGTGATGGACATAGTAATGTGCTGGACAGAGTAATGTGCTGGACATAGTAATGCGATGGACATAGTAATGTGCTGGACATAGTAATGTGATGGACACAGTAATGTGCTGGACAAAGTAATGTGCTGGACATAGTAATATGATGGACATAGTAATGTGCTGGACATAGTAATGTGATGGACACAGTAATGTGATTGACACAGTAATGTGCTGGACATAGAAATGTGATTGACACATTAATGTGCTGGACATAGAAATGTGATGGACAGAGTAATGTGCTGGACAGCGTAATGTGCTGGACAAAGTAATGTGATGGACATAGTAATGTGCTGGACACAGTAATGTGCTGGACATAGTAATGTGCTTGACACAGTTATGTGCTGGACATAGTAATGTGATGAACACAGTAATGTGCTGGACACAGTAATGTGATGGACAGAGTAATGTGCTGGAAATAGTAATGTGCTGGACACAGTAATGTGATGGACAGAGTAATGTGCTGGACATAGTAATGTGATGGACAGAGTAATGTGCTGGACATAGTAATGTGATGAACACAGTAATGTGCTGGACAGAGTAATGTGCTGGACAGAGTAATGTGCTGGACAGAGTAATGTGCTGGACAGAGTAATGCATTGGACACAGTAATGTGATTGACACAGTAATGTGCTGGACAGAGTAATGCATTGGACACAGTAATATTAACTGGATAAACTAATGATAGGCCTATAGTAGTTATTGTTGCATTCTTCATACGGAATATTTGAAAAAAATCATATTCAGATAAAAAATAGAAGTTTTCCTAATCATGCCATATAAGAATTTTTGCCAACTTTGACCACTTTAATCTACAAAATGCTAAGTTGATGAGTAAATCCTTGAACATTTTACTGAGAGCTCTCGTTGAAACAAATCTAACAAAACAACTCGGTATCGAACCTTCCCTGGAAGACATGTGCCACAAGCTTTCTATTTGCCTAGAAAGGCAAACATTGAAAGTAATTAGTTAATTTCTGTTGAATGGTTTATAAGAAGTAGCGGATTAGAAATTATTACCCCCCCCCTTCTTTTCAGCATAATGCAAGTCAAAATTGGAGTAAGAATCTACAGCATTGACTTCCTAGAAATATAAAATAGGAGGTGCAATACTACATATATTGATAAAGAGGATCTGAAAATTTGTTAATCTTCTATTTAACAAGTCGTTAAATAGGAGTTAAATAGGAATAGCAGATTAGAAATGGTACTCACCTTTTTCTCAGTGCATTTTAAAAAGCATGAAAAGTCCAAATTGCAGCCATAAATATGGAAAATAAAATAGTAGTGCAATTCTATCTGTATTGATAAAGATTCTGTTAAAATTTGGTTCATTTTTGTTGACTGGTTAAGGAGGGGTAGTGGATTAGAAAATGTTGCTCTCCTCAATCCTTTTTTCCACCTACTGCAAGTCAATTTGCAAACAAATTTACTGCACTGAATCCCTGGGAAAATAAAATAGGAGGTGCATTATTACATTCACTGATAAAGAATCTGTGAAAGTTTGGTGAATTTCTATGGAGTGGTTAAGGATGAGTAGCATATTAGAAATTGCAGCAAAATTGGAAATATTGAATTTTCGGAAAAATAAAATAGGAGGTACAACACAACACCTCATAAATAAGGATGTGTGAAAGTTTGGTTAAAATTGGATCAATGGTTTAAGAGTAGTAGTGGATTAGAAAGTGTGATGCCAAATATGCATACTCAAGACCACAGAGTGATCCCTATATCATCCTGCTATAAGCAGGCTACACAAAAACCATCAAAATAGGATGAAAATAAAAATTTCTCATCTGCTAAATTGTCTTTTTTATCCTCTTATAAAAAAAAATGGGCTAAAGCTACAAAAAGGCTTGAAGTAATTTGTTGCATTTTTATAGAAATCATTTGGAAAAATTACCATCAAAAGCAGATAAAAAAACTTCCTTATCATGCTAAATTAAATTTTGTCACTTTCCTCCTAAATAATGGTATAAGAAAAAAGAGAAAAACTGTTGAGCTCCCACTGAGATGAATCAAACATAGAAAAAATACATCAAAATAAGATGAAAAAGAACAATTTCTCATCCCAAGTCCCAAAATGTAAAAGGTATTGATTAACTAGAACAACCTGTACTAGAACCAAACTTGTCTAAAGACGCCAACACCAATGACAACAGAACCATCCCTATTATGACCACAATTTTGTGGTCATATAAAATTGTCAAAATCTTTAATCTTTACAATAATTTTTTTGGCGCACACAAGATTCATTCCTTGAAAGTTTCATCCAAATTAGTTTAGTGGATTCAGGGGTAATTTTTGTAATTCTGGACAGACAATGGACACAAAGATGTGGAAATAGCTCATAATGGTCCATTACCAAAGACACACTGTCTGGTTTTCTTTCAAGAGCTATATAGACATACTTCTTTTGCAATTAAACAGAACGACAAAACATTCAAAAATAGTAATATCATCTTGGTTTTGTTGGCAGTGAAAACTTAAAATTGGGAATCAACAATACAAGAAAATCTTTTGAGGGAAAAATTAATGACCTCTTCCATTTCATATCTGCAATGTGTGTTTTTTTTTTTTTTTTTGAATAAACAATTGATGTCAACATATTTGAAACAAAATGTTACAATTGGAAATAAATGATTGAATATCATCAATTGTTTTGAATGTTCAAATATTTTCACTGG
Organism: Geukensia granosissima; assembly: GCA_032357055.1. Lineage (NCBI taxonomy): Eukaryota > Metazoa > Mollusca > Bivalvia > Mytilida > Mytilidae > Geukensia > Geukensia granosissima. Next base: position 13,116 of record JAULBM010288527.1, on the reverse strand, counting down.
CAATCTGTATGCATGATTACTTGAATTGGTTTTCACTAACATGACACACTGGTAAGGAAATTTTGTGGTAGACTTTAACAAAGAAGATGATCAAATTAATCAAATGATTTTTGATCAGGTTTATAAACAAATTCACTTTTAAATAAGTTTTTTTTTCAGATGTCAGCCACCTTTATTGCAGTGGCAGGGATAATTTTGAAAAGAATGACACCAAAAGACAACTCTACTGATGAATTTTCTTCTGTATTTATGTAATAGCAGGTACTTTGTTTGGCAATCAAAATGCAACCAAATTGGGTTCAATTAGCCATCAATTTTTTAGAAGACTGATGTCAAAATGTGAATCCAACTGATGTAAATGAATGAATATAAAACTGCAATAGCTCACATGACCACTCAGGTCAGTTTAACTTGATTACAAGTACCTATGTATTAATAATATTGTTATATGTTACGATATATTTATGACCAGGAAAAACCACTAGTTACACAATGTAGACAGCAAATGCAGGGTACTATTGTAAAAGAGTTCGCAGCCAAAGGGAAATAACTCTTAACAATCAATGTCCAAAATCTGAAAATTTACTTGATTAATCATATAAATATATATCTCATTGACAATGAATTGATTTGAATTTTGATTTCATCAAAAGGTCCAACAAATGGGTTCAGAGGGAGTTCTAATTAAAAAACATGACTTGAACAATTTGGAATGCTTTCAGAATTTTGATTTTGATGGAAGTTATTCATAAAGCCATTTTCTTTGAATTCTATAATGATATTTACAAAATGTAGCAAAAACATACAGCAGGGTTAGTCTTTCCTGGGGTGCTGGGTTTGCTATAGTTGCCAGCTCATCTAGTTTTTAGTGAGTGTTTATGTCTTTTTCAAGGATACTGTTTCATATTAGACTGTAATCATGGTTATCATCAACTGTATTAGTACTCAAAGACATTAGAATTCTTAACCAACTACATGTATCTGGTCTTCAGCAGCTATTGTACACTGTATACATTGTACATGTAAGAAAGAATATTAACCAAATAATTCTGGTAATATAAAAATAAAAGGTGTGGCATGATTGTCCATGAGACAGCCATCCACTAAATGACAGTAGAACTTAATCTTCTACGGGTCCTGTTACGGCCTTCAAAAATGAACCAGAGTCCATACCAAAATGGAAGCTGTAAAAGGCCCTGAAATACAAAATGTGACACCATTCATAAAACACGTCAATCAACCTAATCTATTGCAAAAACAGCGAAACAAATAACAATAAATGACTAATTAAACAACAACCACTGGACTACAGGTTCATGCATCCCTTTGTATTAATATTTTGTTCAATTTCAAAGGGTCTTAAGATTAATTAAGAGTAGCACTTTTGTTAACCGTAAAGTGCAAATGAACCTTAGTGTCTTAGTAGTCTTGAGAGAATTTTGTGTCATAAGACACATCTTAAAGACATGAGACATTTTTTTCTCTCAACATGATTCAATGAATTTATGCTCTTCAACATCTGGAATTGATGTACACAAGCAACTGAGCTCAATGTAAAGAGGAGGAAATGAAAAGGGTTAAATAATTTAATCCGTCGACCAAAATAATAAGGGAACTTTTAAATGCAAACAAAGACTGAACACGACTCAGTCAGGTCAGTACTGACAACCGGTGACAGGATTTTCTGCTTTACTCTATTAGTGCAAGCATAAGAAGCGAAACAACGAAATACTTGTAATAATTTAAGTTAATGTTATCGAATAAATCTTAGGTGACGTTGTGAATATTACCGTAAATTTGCAGCGTTTGAATTTCTCGAGGTCTTCGCAGCAAAATATTTGTAGAATTAGTAGCTTGATTAACTAGCGAGTAAATTATTATCTCCAATCCAATTACGGACCAGTTGTGTGATATTTACGCTATTACGTATCAAAAAAAGAGAAAATGTTTCCTTAATTTGCATAACTTATAAAATAAAAAATTGAGAAAGTTCCAAATTTTAGGCAAATTCTAACCATTGGTTAAATTTATTGCACAATGTTTCAAAATAATTTAACATAATTTTTCAAGGCAGGGACGTAATAGACATATATACCTGCCTTATACATATATATATGTCTCCGATATAAATTATCGTTTAGCTGCTGCTGGTAATCCCAGGCTGCTGGAAGAAATCCGAGCAAAAAAAATTAACTAGATTTAGGGATTATTTCCAAATCTTCGATATCTTTAATTTCCGTGGTCATATTTTTTTCACAGACAAATATTGTGAGTTTTAGGACGCTAAATTTGACTTTTCATTACCTTTCCCATGCCGTCTGGGAGTACTCGGAATCCTGATTTAAATTTTCAAAATGAAAAGAGTAAATGTCAGAGAGACTGCACTCAAGCCACGAGGAAAAAACAGAAGGAATTTTCAAATCTAGAGGTCTCTCTACAAAGTCTTCAACAAAGGTAGAACACACGGCCACTCCTTGTGAAGTCGCCCTAAATAAAAAAAATCGTGTATGCGTAAAATGATACTGCTCTTAACTGAATGTTACTCCCCGTAAAAAATGTACATGTTATAAAACATTAACCCTGGGATAAAAAAGGCACAGGGATAAGTAACTACTAGTATTTCACTTATAAGTGTTTTTTAATCCCAGATTAAACACAAAGACAAACCTAAGACCACAATTCCTGACTTGGGACAGGCACATGAGTACCCAACCCTCCCCCGACGAGTCAACGCATCAACTATAAAAATCAAACAGAAAGTCACCCAATCCGGCTAGAGAGTACCTTAATATCAATAAATTTAGAAAACAAGATATATACATGCAAAAAGATACATCTCTAATGAATGCTCGCAGTAATGAAAGCATGTCATATGCCGTCAGGGTGAGTTTCTTGAGCCTCTGAACACGAGATGTCATCAAACATAGTAAACATAAAGAAAGACAAGATGGGTGCACTACCAAATGTATTAATATTTGTGCAATGACGCGATCAGTATATTAATATCTCTACCAACTAATGTCTTGACTACCACGTCGAAATTAAACCCCTTGTGGATAAGTTTGTTTAACGGAGATTAGTGAGATTCAAGGGACCACTTTTAAATTTGTAAGCTTTATATGAAATGTTTCAGAACGTAGGATGGGAAATCCCTTGTCGCTACAGTTGCAGCCGTATTTTTGTATTTAATCTTCATTACGGTTATAAATTTTGTGGAAGTCTTGAGAAGCTTGTGATATCTGTATACCTGCTGCAAAAGTTTATCAGTAAGATGTAGGGTGCGATCATTAAAGTCAAAAACATTGATTTAAACATGAAAGAAAAACTGTCTACCGTATTCTTATATAATAGTGTTTATTTTGTAGATTGAAAAAGGTGCAAGTAAGCTGCAATAATACTTTTTAGCAATTACGAAGTATTTTAAGCTGCGCCGAGTTTTTAATTCTCTACGGGGATTTTACATTGTAAAGTCAGCCATTTGTTTGCCGGAAGTGGCTTTTTGCATGCGCTAGCACAAGAGCGGGAGTACACATTGTCAACACTGCGTAATAATAAAGTAATTAAACTAGGATTAAATAACATGCAAAAATGGTTTAAGGCGCACCTAAATGGAAATTTAAAAGTAATTTTTTTAAAGAAACGCAAGAGAATGTCCAAACAAAAGAAAATGTGCATTTTTAAAAATTACTTTATCTAGGTCAAACGTAAGCGCTCCCGCCAAAAACGAAGGTGGCCGACCCCTAATGTTAAATCTCTGTAGAGAAATTCAGGGCCAGATTATAGTATATTAAACATTATTTCATAGCGTGAAACATAAACCGTTTACTGTGGGATAATTCTTTCTTTTGATTAAAAATAAATACAAAGGCAGTTACGCACAAATAGTTTTATAAAGCTCGAAAATCACACTCCACAAAAGCCTGACATAGAGTATAACTACTTGTTTCTCGAACTCTGTTGGATCAAACTTTCAAACCAATGGTTTTGGTCCCATGATTAATAAAACAGTTAAATTTACACTTCCAGACTCAAACTTACCTGTAAAATCAATCATGACCTGTCAAATGGTTAACTGATCACCACAGCTTAGGATTTAAGCACAGGTGCGACACTGATTGGCAATCATTAATAGTTATTTATTGTCATAAAATAAGTGTAGACCGATGATTAACTTCACCTTTTCTTATTGTTTTGCTTAATCTCTGTTGTATAAACAAAACATTCTCAACGATACCTCCACTATTGACATATCAGACTTCCAGTCCCGATACAGAAATATTTTCAGAAATGTTCTAACTCTGATGACACAAACTGTTTCTCCTGGTGCCTTTGAGTTCAAGCCATCGAGGTTTGACTGAATGTATCTAACCAATGTTCTAGGGTCAAAGAAAATTAACAATTTATCACATGTACAAGTGTTGAATATCTTTTGCAAAATTGTAATGTAAAACATACCTCCATTTAGACTAGTTGTAAGTCTTCCCTGAGACTTGGCAAGAAGCATTTCTCGTAAAAACTTGAGAATTTCATTAGTTCCTTTTTCTATTACCTCTCCTGGTGGAAACTCCAAAGGATTGCTGCTAATATTCAATCCATTTAATGACTTAATTAAACCTGCAAACAGAATGTTCCAATAAATTACATGAATACTGTAAGTATGATTTTGATTAATAGCATGTAGGCAAGCAAATCCTCAGATGGTTTTAAGTATTACATGTAGATCTGTGAATAACCTATCCTCCTTTAGTGTTACATTACAGAAACTAAAGCAAATTCAACAAACATGCTTATAGAGATATCTGTGGAATACAAACCATGGATCAATTGATAACTTATATAAGGTAATATGGAATTTGTGAAATTTGTGTGAGCTCATGGTGTTAGTTTTGTTCTATACTAAAGACATTTGTGAGCTCTAGGCCTCTGACAAGTGGTGTCAGGTTTGTTCTATACTGAAGACCATTATGTGGGATCTAGGCCTGTAGCACATAGTGTCAGTTTTGTTCCATAATGAAGACCATTATGGCAGCTCTATCCTGTGACACATGGTGTCAGTTTTGTTCTATACTAAAGACCATTACGTGAGATCAAGGTCTGTGACACATGGTGTCAGTTTTGTTCTATACTAAAGACCATTATGTGGGATCTAGGCCCGTAACACAAAGTGTCAGTTTTGTTCTATAATGAAGATCATCATGTGGGATCTAGGCCTGTAACACATTGTCAGTTTTGTTCTATAATTTAGACCATTATGTGGGATCTAGGACTGTAACACATGGTTTCAGTTTTGTTCTATAATGAAGACCATTATGTGAGATCTAGTCCTGTGATACATAGCGTCAGTTTTGTTCTATACTGAAGATCATTATGTGAGATCTAAGTCTGTGACACATTGTGTCAGATTTGTTCTATAATAAAGACCTTTATGTGTGATCTAGGCCTGTGACACATAGTGTCAGTTCTGTTCTATCCTGAAGACCATTATGTGAGATCTAGGCATGTGACACATGGTGTCAGTTTTGTTCTATAATGAAGATCAGTATGGGAGTTCTAGGCCTGTGACACATGATGTCAGTTTTGTTCTATAATGGAGAACATTATATGAGATCTAGGTCTGTGACAATGGTGTCAGTTTTGTTCTATACTGAAGACCATTATGTTAGATCTAGGCCTGTGACACATGGTGTCAGTTTTGTTCAATACTGAAGATTGTAATGCATGAAATAGGCCTGTGACACATAGTGTCACACTGTCAGTTTTTTTCTATATACTGCATATTTGACTATTCAATGAGTGTCACATTTTCTTTAAAAATACTTATTTTTTAAGCTGTTTTGTGTAAATTAGATATGATCACAAAAAAAAAACCTTCACAAAATTATCTTAACTTAACATGTGTACATTATAGATCATTTGGTTGTTATGTTTTTGTGTGATCTATATCAAAATGGACAAAATGTATCAAATTAAGTAATATCTGAAGTGTTTTCAATGTGTCACTAGACCATTGATAACCAAGTTCAGATTCTACTGTCATTAGGTTGATTACTGTCTCATAGACAATCATGCCACATTTCCTATTGTTATAAAATCTTACAGGATTGAAAACTGTTTAGGTGAATTGAACCCCAAGAAAAATTTGGACAGGGATTCCCCTTACTCTGGTTAAACTTCCAGGACCTGTGAGATATTGGTCCATTATTAATGTTGGAACAAATACCAAACATTTTTACAACTGTGAACATGATCATCCAAGGAATAAAAAAAGGCCTTTTTTACCCAGTTGACTTAACAAATATTGCAGAGTTTCATGGTAAATTACAAGAAAACTTTTTAAGTTATCATCTTTAAATAAATGTTCTCACAAATTTTCTAAGTTTTAATGTCACTGTGAACTTGGCCTACATGTACCTTTGACAGATTTTCCAAAAATCTACAGAATTCTTATGGACATGACATATCACATTATTCCAACGGCCACTTAATATAAAAATAGGAGATGTGGCAAAGAGGTAAACCTGATGTTAGCTTTTTCGTCATTATCAGTAAACCTCAATTCTTGAAAATTTCCTAAGTTATTTTGGTCACTGTGACCTTGTCCTTAAAATGACAAGAGTTCTCACTCACTTGATATGTAACAATAATCCCAATTTTAGAAAAAATTTAATGTAATCTGTAGCTTTATTGGTCTGGAAATAAAAGAAGCTGTTCAGTTGACGTCAAGCCTTTTATATGATTAAATTAGAGTGTAGCAAAACAAGGCATACATTCTATTTCTATTCTTGTTTTCTAAATGTATATTTATTTATTTAATAAGTTTATGTGTACATTAACATTTTCTATTTTTGTGCTAACATATCTGATGAGCAATATACCTAATTCAAGAGGTAAACTACGTAAACTATTTCCCTCCAGCAGAAGATTCCTCAGATGCTGGTGTCTTCCTGTGTAAACACTAGGCAGTCTGAGGAGAGCATTCCTTCTCAAATCCAACCATACCAGATTTGGCAATCTGTCAAAGAAGTCATCTGGAAGACTACATAATTCATTACCTTCTAAATACAGGTACTGAAATAGATAAAAGAACATACACATGTATAATACTACTGTTTTGCTTCATGAATTACATGTGAACCAGTGGTTCAATAGGTATATTATCATGTAACAATAACACTTTAATACTAGAGACTCGGTGGGCTCAGTTTGTGTTGCTCACCTTCGACTTGGCCAAATGAACTCAAAAAAAATTAAGGAGCCTTTTGTCCACTGAGGATAATATTAAAAATCTTTAGAATCATCAAGTACCATAAGCATAATAAATGTACATGTAGATGTTTTCCTGTGAAGTTTACAGAGTAAACCAAACACAAGCTTTTGCTTTCTCAACTTTGGGCTGTGATCCCATGAAACATTCCCCTTTACCCTAAAAATGACTAATACCAGATAGAAAAATGGACAATCCAGTGGTGCCTAAAGAAGCTAGAACTGCTTACCTCTCCAGACAACCTAATTTCACCCCCTGTTTTTTTGGTGAGGTCCAGATTGTTTAAAGTTGTATGTTTGTTTTTTAGTTTTATATGGAATCCGGGTAGTTTCGCCCCGAATCCCGTTTGCACCCAGAGTAGTTTCGCGCCGATTCCTGTTCGCTCCGGTTCGGTTCACGCCGATTTTATATTATATGTATAACTATAAAAATAATTGAAGAAAAATAATAATTTCATAAATTCGTTTCCTTCATGTAAAGTGTAAAACTGTTCTGAATCTCAAGGCATCTCTGTACTGCTGTTGGGATATGATATGTACCTCAAGTACGGTGCTGTCACAAACATCACATGTGATACCTTGCTGACAGTCCCCAACTACCAAGTTACAGTAAATACAAGTAGCGTCTGACATTATGGAAGTTTAAAAAGAGTATGAGGGATAAAAATAATGCAGGCTATATAAAGACATCAGTAAAGCTTGTTTTTCACATCATTTAATAACACAAGCTTAAAATGGTTTTTTCTTTTTGAAAATTATAACTCAGACCAAGCTAGCTTGTTACTCAATTTATTAATTGCATATTTATTATTTAAATCATAAGCTAATTAAACCAATAAAACCAAACAGTTCTTAATAATTATTCTTCGATCTTTTAATTAGTTGTTTAACAGTAATCATAATTAAGCTATTTATTTATTTATTTTATTATTTTTATTTTTTTATTTGATCATTTTCAAAACATCATTAGAAAATTTATTATCATTACATATATAATACTGGAGCGAACCGACCTGCTTTCCTGCGCGAAACAACTCGGAGCGAAACTACCCGTTACCTTTTTTATGTATATATTTTGTGTTATGTCAGCACCCTTTTGTCTGCCCTTCAGTTTTCTTTTGCTTCCTCTTTCATTCAAGGTCATTGACTGAGAAACATTTGGCCTTTCAGTTTGGGGAGTCCAGAACCAGATTTTCAAATTTTGGTGAGTCCCTGAGAAAAATGGCTATTCCTGGACTCTCCTAGACAAGTTGCCAGTATCCCTGAAAGACTTCAAAGAAATAATTCTTTTAACTTGTTGTTTACTTTAATCTGTAGCTTAATCCTGTGCTTATTAACCAAATTTAATTTGGAGTTAAATTTAACTCTTGTTTTATATGCCGAACAATTGGGCCCTGGATAAGTCCTGACATGGTGAGACTTGTGGATTGCTCAAGTTAATCTGTACTGCTACAGACTGACTGCTAAATATCCCTCCTTTAACAATTTTATGGTGGTGCTCCTACATGTATTTGAGGAGGCTCATTCGCAGAAGAGGAAGAAGTGTCACCTTAAGCAAATAAAAGACATGATTACAATGCTTGTATCTGTATTATGACTCATCTTAGTCCACATAATTATAGTTTTAAAAAATAAATCAAAGATCCAAAGAAGACGTCATAATTCTTTGGACTAAGACTCATGTATGCACTGATGGATTATTGTACCTCCAACTGAGATAGTTCCAGCAGTTCTTCTGGAATCTGACGTAACCCCTTTCCACCTAAGTCTAAGGTGTTGGAACCAAGCGCTTTAGTTTGTGCTATAATTTTCAAAATCAAATCTTCAGATGATTTAGTTTTAGCAATGCCCCTTTCGGTTGGCGTTTCGATGTTGTTTTCAATCGGTGTTGCTGTTTCAAGTCTTTCTATTTCGCTCGATTCAGATTCGTCCGATCCTGAATCGTTTTCATCATTTAACTGCGAAGGCAGGTTTTCTTCCTGATCTCGTGTTATGTGCATCATTCTCGATTGCAAGTATTCAATAAAACACTGACATACTTGTGCACATGGTAAGAAAAACCATAACAAACATGGCGGAGGACTCAACCCAATCACTATGGAGATTGAGATCATGTGATCAAATTTCATGCTCGAGTGAACAGAGATGCAACTGAGCGTGAAATCAATCAGTAGTGCCAGATTCTGATGTAGGATGCTGTAAGGGTTATTCAAATACACGTATATCTTACGACAGGTAAATATCCTTTCTTTGTTTACCAGATACAGTAAAGATTTAGAAATTATTCCTGGTTTGATACACATTTTGTATAAATATTCGTCATAAATGCATAGAACTATCTTATTCTTCTAAATTTTGTCATGTTTTTATAAAATAAATACCTTCTAAAATTCATGTCAATTTAACAAGTGTACATGTACTATTCACCACTTCTATTTTTGCATTTATTTAAATCACATTTAATATTTACAGCAGAAATTATCAGCATAATTACCTAATCAGCACAACTGAAATAATTTATAATTGAGTCTTTATATTTCCCTTGAATGACATATTGTTTGGATTTTTTTATTTGTTGTTTTATCCTTGGACAGAGAGAAAGTGTAAACTGCAAAAAATTTTTCAGCAAGACAAAGTCTACAAACCAGACACCATGATTGAGAAAAAGGAGACCTGTAATGACTGCATACTAAAGTTTTTGCACTTGAATAATAAAGGACTAGGACCAACTTCCTAAGAAATTTGTTCTTTCAATATCGCTTCTATAATTAAATTACCTGTTTCTTATATAAAAGATTAAGTTATCCCGAGAATCTCATTTTAGCCTGACAGGTAAATTACCATGATAATAACTAAGGCTATGGCCATATGTTAAAAGTATATATACTTTACTTGTAGGCACGGAAACAATAAAATATTAAGTTTTGTATATATATATTCTAATAAGAGCTTATGTGTGAAATTTTAAGTTTAAAAAACAATCAAACACTAGATGAAAAAGATAAAATTGACAGCCTAAAAATATATCACCTGTAGAAGATAGGGGTGTAACAATATACCGGTATATCGATATATCACGATATTTTTTAACAAATCCGGTACCCTGGTACAAAATCTTGCGTATCGATATTTTCCCATTCGATAAATATTTGGACAGTTTAACATTTAGACTTGAAATTACCTGTTGTTGACATGAAGAAGTAAAATGTATGACCAAATAACATATTTTTATGCATAAAGATGCAGATTTCTGCTTCATAGCACACTATTTTAAGAATTACCTTACAAAACAAGTTTAAAGGAAGAGAATGAAAGGCTACAAATGAGAAGTCGGTACGTATCGATACATATCATAATACGGTGGTATTGTATTGATATATCACGATACCATTTTTCATTAACGCTACTCATCCCTAGTAGAAGATGAACTTGATCAGATATTCATTTTACAACTGTCTGCACACTTCACCACAGGACCACACTGGACATATTATAAAATACAATTTTTAACAAATATATTGGTAACATTAAAGTACTGTCATGTTTTTTTTTAAATTGTTTTTTTTGTTTGAAGAACATTGATAACCAAACTAAATCTTTGCACATGCACAGATACTATAATTAAGTTTCTAAAAAGCCATACTTTATTCTGGTTATTTTAATATTGCACTTTTTTCATTTTTGTTTCCAATTTTTCCATTTAGATTATTTTGAATCGCAAAATTTTGACAAAAGATTTTTAACAGGTCATTTTACTTATCAAATGTTTAATATTTTGTTGAGTAACAAACAATTTGAAAATTGGTCCTCTTAGTGAACAATTTTCCAGGGAAATTGGCCCAACCTCTTCTGTGTATTTTTTTAATTGCATTAAATCCATTTCATCTTGAACTTAGCATTGTATTTTCTTACCAGGTGAGCCAGAAAGGCTCTCAAGAGCCTCTGGTGTTAAAAATGAATCATATATGAAGACTTCAAGTACATTTTTTGTACATGTATGTGTCAAGACACAAATTCACCCTTGGAGTCAGACACATGCAAAAAATGGTCCTCTACCAAAATTTTATATCAAGCATCCAAACCAAACACCCAAGATGGTTGCCACAGCTAAACTCAGTCAAACATGGAAACCAATGGAAATTCATTTAAAATTTCTTGCTGCTAATGCAATTTTTACCAAATTTTGATGGAATTGTCCTTTGATAGTCCCCTACCAAATTTTAATCTGGCGTCCCCAGAGACCACTGATAAACAAATTAAGATGAATGCCACAGCTGAACTTTCTTCAATTATAGGACCCTACAAGAAATTCAATACAAATTCCCTTTTTGAAGCTTCAGAAAAAATTAGAACATAATTTTGGCGGAATGGTACTTATTTGCCACTAGCATTATCATTGTCTACATGTAGGATTCCTACTGGCCAACCAAAATGACCGCCATTAAAAAAAACATTCAATTCTTTTCAAATTGTAAAGAGCTAAACCAATGAATTGGAAACAAACTTTAGATATTTACTGTGATTAAACAGCTGTAGGTAACTTAAGTTACACACATCTCAAGATGGCACATGATTTCGTCAATTTGTATAGATCCTATTAATTTTTTATTAAGAAAAAAATATTAACAAATATGAAGCTTTACAAAGGTGTATCTTAGCTTTATCTAAACTAATAAAGGTAGAAATAACTCAAATAAACAACAGTTAGTCTTGAAACTAGTAGTAAGTGATGTTTGTAAAAAGTCCAAGAGATATCTTTAAAAAAGGGATATCATGAACTTTTTAGGGAGTTTTACAGAGATGTCCACAACTTTATTAGTTTATAGATCACATTGCCAAAGACCATGTGAGCTTTTGTCATCACTTGGTGCTTGTGGTCTGTCATCTGTAAACATTTTCATTTTCATCTTTTTCTCTGACACTTCTTGGCCAAATGGAACCAAACTTTACAGGAAGCATCTGTGGAAGGTCATTTACAAAATTTTCTTGATTGTCCTGATCCAAAAGAAAATGCATAGTTTATGATTGGCTGATTAATTAACGAAGCTTCCTTCTGAAACTGCTTGGCAAAATGGATTAATGTGGGATATGGAGTATCTAAGGAAGGTCCTATACAAAGTGTCATCATTTTGTCTGGATCCAGCAAAAAACATGACCGCCATGAACGATCCTTAATCATGTTAATTCTGATTGGCTGATTCATTAAAAAATCCTCTGCTCTAAAACTACTTGGCCAAATGGGTTTATATTTGATGTGGAGCATCTATGGAAGGTTCTTTTATAAAGTTTCATCATGTTGTCCCAATAGTAAAAAATCTTGGCAGCCATAGACAATATGGTGCTGTCTATGTCATTGTTTTCAGCCTTTTCATCTGTAGACAGGTTGGTTTCAGCACGATAACTTTTGTTCTAGTTAACTTGATTCTTTTATAGTTTGGGACAGTGATTTTTGCTTTTACATAAGGGTTGGTATTGATTTGGGGTGATCTATCCCCTGCCTGTTTTTCTTGCTGGGGACTAAAAGGGGCTTTTTTCTCGTATTTAAATGTAAGTAATCTATTTCTTTTCTGATTTAGATGGTTTTTATACGACCCCAAAAAAATTGCTGTCGTATAATGGTATGGCGCTGTGGTCATTGGCGTTCCAGTCTGTCGACAGGTTGGTTTCCGCACGATAACTTTTGTTCTAGTTTACCAATCCTTTTAATATTTAAGGACATCGATAATTGGTACTAGATAAAGGTTGGTATTGATTTTGGGTGATCTAGCCCCACCCGTTTTTGGGGAGGGGCCAGAAGGGGATTTTTCCTTATTTGGATAAAAGTTCTCTATTTCTTGTCCAATTTTGATGGGG
>JAULBM010288516.1:0-15953 GCA_032357055.1 Geukensia granosissima | reverse complement strand
AGTTGGATTTATCGATGTGTAAACTTTTTGTAACGTCCAATCAAAAAGCAGCTTACATCCAGTATTGGAATTATATACTTATATTCACAAAGTTTTATGTGCAAAATGTGGTATGATAATGTTGTTCATCGTGGATTAAATAATTATCATTTTCTTGCTTGCTACAAAATGAAGATTTATAGAGAATTGAAACAACAAAAACAGATATGTTATATCCAGTATCTCTGCCTATAATTTTCATAACAATGTAAAGTTAAGAAACAGAAATATAGTATGACAAATTGCCAAATATTTGCATCGATATTTGACATGCGATATAGTTGCCAGAAACTATCAAATAAAACAGTTTTATAGTAATCATATAAATAAATAGAAAACACGATACCTTTTATGCAATTTTTGTTTTCAAAGTAATTTTTTTATATCACTCCGATAAATTTATTACAATTATCATTTGATATGGTAATTAGTGATATATTTATTGTTTTAACATGTGAAAATGATATAGATTTGTTATGCAACAAACAGGTTTATCAATGTTGCGTAAATATGGCAATGTTTTCTCTGCTGTTTATGTTTTTCAAGGGGATAAACTCTCATCAGCTGACAATTTTGACAATTGGGCTGGTGAATAGCCAAAAAGGAACCTCAGATCAACCAGCAGTTGTATTAACACAGTGATTTTCCATTGTCTGTCTTCTGACTTAAACGATTTCTATCTTTGAATTCCTTTCAAGTAATACTCTAAATCTGGTGACCATGTTGACCGAATTGTCACAAATCATACGATTTAATGGCACTTCAGAATTGATTTGAATTAAACATGTTGAATTCTTAAGGAAAAGTATAAAGCTTGTCATAAACAAAAAGACACGTGAAAGCTTTAGTGAGGACAGATATGTCGCCTCTCATGACATGATTAAAAGGTAACGTCCCTTTTTGAAAAGTGGATTAATCAAAATTTGTAGTATAATACCGAGACTTAAATAATCATCTTATAAATGTTTTTGCGAGTTCCAATCATCATTGCCTCCTTAATAACAGCGAAGCTTTAATCATAATTTAACTATGGCAGTTCCATGTTTCGACATTACTGCGCAATTTTTGTTCCGGAAAATTTTCCCCTTTACGACAGTTATCTCAAAATTGATTATTTCATTGCCTAATAATTTTCAATTGTTCAACAACATTTGTTTTTAAATGAATTGTTTGCGTTCTAAAGTACTAAAATTCGGAAGGCTTCGAAACGTATTGGTTATTTGAATTCCTTATTTGATTTGTTTGTATTAGAGTACTTCTTTAACTATGTATGGATCTCGGTCTTACACTGGTTTGGTTCTAATGCTTCTGATAAGAGGTTACTCATTGAATTATCAATAAAGCATACCGAAATTCACCATATTTATTCAGCAATGGTAAACTTGTATTCTTAATTAATATATAACTTTATTTGCAAATTACACCCATATGGGTCAACCAAATACAAATACAATATACAGGACACGTATAAAACATAGATTGAACATAAGAAATGCATACATGTATATATAAGAATTGTGTAACTTTTGACCGGCATGGACCTCAATTTCGCAATTCTAATGACTGCTTTAAAAAATCACATACTGTTGGCAGAAGTTCAACCTCTGGAGAAATTATATATTTTAGCTTGTCCAGTAGTTGATATTGGTTCAAATTCGGATTTTACTTTATCAATTACTATAAATAGCTTATTTCTCAAATTTACGAACTATTTACAGTTAAGAAAAAAATGGTATTAATCATTTGCATAATTTTTGCCCAGATACTTATGTAGACTGGCACTTGCTCATCGTTTTGAAAGTTGTCATAAGGTTGTCAACAATAATTAAGCCATTAGCCCACCTTATAGCAAGTTCAGTGACCAAGTTCAAGAGGTACGGACGAAAAAAGTTACGCATGATGTATATAGTTATCTATACCAAGCCTTATGTACACGGAAAATTAGCTGTCGTAAAGAATGGAAAATGTTATTAAGAACAAAAATATGACACCAAATGAACTTTTAATTTCGCATGCCACACATGTCTATGGATTAAGATTGCTAATTTCAATATTAAGAGGCAACATGTTGTTAATTAGCGAACATCACAATGCTACAAGGAAAAGCTTTTAAAATCTCACAACGACACCGCTGGTGACTGAAGTTCATTTGGCGACTTCTCTATTGTTGTCCTTTTATTCTTTAATATTAAGTTTCCATCATTGACCACGACATGTCGCCATCGACGTTCACGGATTTAATAATTTGATTTAATAATAATAAGTTGAATAGAATAGGTTGGTGTGAATATATTGGTGATATGGACAATGAAAATATCATTAAAAATAAAAATATATTTAATAATTCTATCTTACAACTTTATTTCTTATGGGAGCATATGTGTACTGTAGGAATAAAAATATTAAAAATGAAAAAAATTAATATGATATCTTTTGATGACAAAAATAAAAGAAAATAAATTGAAAAGATAATTGGGTAACAATTTCAAAAAGATGATAACAATAATAATAATTTTAAGTATAAAAATATATGTATATAAACAAACACTATAAGAAAAAAAAAGTAAGTTTGAAAGGATTTAATTTTGGTAGAAAATAATTCAAAGAAGAAAGAAACAGTGCATATGTATGTAATTTCCATAACTTTAATCGCTGCTCGTTTTCTCTTGGGATTTATTGAGGCAAAGAAACATAACATATTTTAATGATAATCTCCTTTTTTTGAATTACAGTTTACAAGGTTCGAAAAAATCTTTCTTTTCCAAAAATGACAAATAAATATTTTGACACAAAATAATAAGGTATGGACATAAACTGATAAGCCTTTCGTCAAATTTCATCAAGACTTGAAAACATGCTATCAGTTTGTAAAACATGTGTCATATTTAAAAGGTCGCGTTTTTTAAATTCACTTTTTTACACGATCTCTAAGTCAGATCAACAAATATCAAGTCATTGATGTAATTTTTCCTTTGACATTGGAAATTGTCATTTATAAGTCTCAAAATTGTCATTTTCAAAAAAAAATAATTTATCTTCCCATTTCTATTAAATGTTTACAATTTGAATAATGTGTGCACATTTTCTTTTTTCCATTAGTAAATTAGACGTCATATTTTTACGTAATTATGAAATGTTACCGTTATGATAAGTCAGAACTACAGAGACTGGTCACAAAACCAGGAGAAAGCTCGCATGAAGAAAGATGTAGAACTCCTTTTTCGGAAAAAAAGGCAATGGAGTTTTGGTCAAGATAAAAGTGATGTTAAGTGGTGACTCCTTGAAATGCACATATAGCATACATAAATTCTCCATATTTATTCAACATTGGTAATTTTGTATTTTATAATACGATGGAATGATTATGTTATAAATCTGATAATGGTTCAGTCTGTGACAGAACGGCCTACCTGAGTTGTAATCAGGTAGATATATAGCCAGTTTAAATCGACTGGACTAAAGGAATATTTCTTTAGCTCAGTCGGTAGCGCGGCTGGCTGGTAAAATAGAGGTACCGGGTTCGATCGCCAGTGGTGGCGATTGTAATTTTGTGTTCTAAATAATGCTCTACTGTTACATTTGGCGCCTGACTAAAAAACCACGGGGTTGAGAGAGAGATAGAGCTAGTTGTTGTAGAGTTTTCATGGTGTGAAAACTCTCAAAAAAAAAGGAATGGAGAAGTGTAACAGAACGGCCTACATGAGTTGTAATCAGGTAGATATATAGCCAGTTTAAATCGACTGGGCTAAAGGAACGTTTCTTTAGCTCATTCGGTAGTGCGGCTGGCTGGTAAAATAGAGGTACCGGGTTCGATCCCTAGTGGTGGCGATCGTAATTTTGTGTTCTAAATAATGCTCTACTGTTACAAGTCCAAATAAGAAGAGGTGCTTTGAATGCGGCGTGGGCTCGCGCCCGACTTTGTAATATATCGCATGTGAAAAGGTTTGTCAGTTATCTGCCAAATGTTGGAACTGTGTTTCTCCCCGCCAAATCTGGCTTCCTCAACCAGTTAAACTGACCGCCGCGATATGACAAATATTGTTGAAAGTGGCATTAAACCCCAATCAAACAAAAAACAAACAAAACCCGGTTCCATTATGATTACACGTGTGCCAGATAGACATATTCGACATTTTCTGCTGATAGATGTGCAACTCGGTGTGGGAAGAAGATAAATATCTCTCATCTGTCAAACTTGTTGTATTGATTACTTTAAGATGTTAAATATAGCAATAAATGTCTAAACAACCAATTCATATAGGTGTTAAAATCCAGGTGTCAACGGAAAACCCATGATTGATGGACAAAACGGAGAAATTGGTGTAGTATACATGCGTTAGAATGAAAACATACAATTTGTTGTAAACAATAATTGAAATTTGTTTAATCTTTGATGAAATGAATTAAAAAATAAAAGAAGTAATTGCAATCACTGCATTAATTTACAGGGAAAACTTAAGTGCAATTTTAACGAAGAAAGTTGGCCCATTTTTTTTTTTATTTTAACATGATTTTTCATTAATGGGATGCTTTAGGCGACAAAAAAAGTTAGTCCCATAGAGATGTGGGGGGTGGGGGGACGCACGGTGGGATATCTCAGCCCATGTACTATTGGCATTTTTTCGGCTATTTCAGTTCGCCTTTTTTACTTTACTCTCATGATAACAGAACTTAAAAGTTAAACATTGGAAGCAATGAAGTTATAATGCACCAAAAGTTGTCAACAGAATTTGCACTCTTTTCATTGAACAAAGATGGTAATTTATTTATGTCATTGATAATACTTAACCATAATTTTTATACTTTACATCAACGGAAAAAAAAATAATATTTTGAGTTAATTGAGTCATGATAAATTTACGTTAAGATTTATTAAACAAATCAAAAGTCTACGAATAAAGCTGATATACCCAATAAAAGCCTTATTAATTATATAAAAACCCTTTATATACTTATACTATGAATAGTTCTTGATAGTACTTTGTAACCAACAGATCCGAACAGCGATTGTCAAATAACAATAGATAAAAAATGCATCCTAATTATAGTGAGCGTTGAGAATGAAGAGGCTCTTGCTATATCGTACCATCTAGACAAAATGAAGAACTGCAAAAGCAATACACTGCAACGCTGTTGAAAATTGTTTCATATCATACTGTTATGACTGAAAACAAAGCGGTTTGTTTCTAGATTGATGATTATAATTACGGGTGTTGTTTTTAATTGGTTACAACCCAGCGTGTATTAGATGAAATGAGACGTGAAATCTTTATACACTTTATAAGATAAGTGAATTTCCACGTTTTACCAACGGTGATGAAAGGAAACCGGAAAGTTGTATGCAAGAATTATTCTTGCTGAATGTTTGCGTTTCAGCGTTAAAATAATTTGTACTATTTAAGAAAATAGACTTCTTCCCTGATAAGTGGTGTTATTACTGTACGTTTTCTCAAGCCAATTGAATATGTTTTAAAATGGGTGTAAGCATTGTGGCAAACACTAAAATCATCTATTTTGATAACTTGAACTCGAAATTAATGATGTTTTCTACTTGTATTAAAAAATAACAAGGTTGTTTTCGAAAGCTTGATTACTTTATAGATCTTTTACTTAATAGATATTTTACAGCAGAAAAAGATGATGGGTCAGTGTGCTCGTTTTTGAGATAAAAGCATTTGAAAGTTTCTATTGATTTTTTAGAGGTTTTGTTTAAGTATGTTCTTTCCGTTAAAACACAGGAAGAAATAACAAGAATTTCATATACACTTTTCAAATGGCATTTTAAAATGGGTTTTAATGAATATGAAATTGGGGTCATCGGGCAAAAAAAATAATGCTGATATTGGATAAAACCAGAGGCTTTGGAACAGTGTTAGACAGAACAAAAAAGTTTTCTCTTCTTACGGCATTAGTCAAAAAACAGATCCTATTTAATTTATTCTAAGATATCATTAGAATAAAAAAAACCCAGACGTTGTGACATTTCGTCAAACAAGTCATATAACGACAAAAATTAAGTAAAAAGACAGATATGACCATGGCAAACAAAACGAAACAAAGACAAAATATCACAAATCTCAACCCTAACCAAGCAACAGATATATGGCCATCAGCATTTACTGTTATCTGAAAATAAAGAACACGTTTTTTTCTATGTAATCAGATTAAAAACAATTCAATATATTTGTAAATACAAGCCACAATTTTTTGTGATCCAAGAGAGTAATTACAAGCTCCTAGGAGCACTTGTTATTGATGGTATGCCTGTTTCATAATTAATACCAATGCAACTGTAATTCCGATCACTCATCTTTCAAAAAGACTCTCCTGCAAAAGATTGCTTGTGGAGACCTTTGTTTGTCTGTATTGTTTTTTTCGTACTTTTTTTTTGTTTTTTTTTTTGTTATTTTTATGTTTATTGTTTGTTGGTTGTTTTTTTTACATTTTACATCAGTCTCATATTTTATCTTTCTTACACCAATTTCAATAGATAAATATTTTCAGTTAATGATCGTTAAATTCCTGAAAGCAATAAAGATAAAATGGCGATACTGAAATATTCATTCTGCAAAAACGGCATTAAAAATCATATTAACGTCATGCGAAATCTTGCTAATAACACCCATCATAGATAAGTATAAGATAATTAACATATTATATAATTTTCAAAAAATTTCTAAGAAAAAATGCTTTACTTTTATGAGACTTCGAAGAAGCAATATTATAATATAGTCGCTTTGGTCCATGCATATCGTTCAATTTAACGACAATAAAAACGCAGTTTTTCACAATTTTACATAAAACATTTGGTTGCACTGCATAATCCAACGGTTGCAGTAAAAAAGGAAATTGTATTTTCCTCTTATAATTATGGAAAAAAGTTAAAGCTTAAATGTTATACCGTTTATGTAGATATGAGAAATCAGTACAATGGGAGTGTCCGATGAGATGGTCGTCTGCTCATATGAACGTGCAAATTTTCCTGGTTGCATGTATCATTTCCGTTTTCCTTCTGCCGCTTATGCGTTGACCTGCAATGAAATTATAAACTGCAATTTCTTCCTTTGACAGATATAAAAGGATGCGCGCATTCATCGCACAAAAGGCTTTGTTCTATCCCAAGCATTGCTAATAAACCTCTCTATCTTGAAACATCTTGTGACACACATGTGCCTTTAGACATGTCTAAGAATCAAGATGCTTTGAATCAAGATGCGTGCATGAAAAAGGAAAAAGTTTTTTTTTTTGTTGCATGATGTAACTTACATCCCCGTGTAATAGGTTGTCTTTAACAGGGTCTGAATGTAATAATGACTAATAGTCAGTAATATTTACTAGAACTAACGTTTTAGATAATTGTCTTTTTAGGTGTGTCAATAACCTTTGTCTGGAACTGTCATAAATGAAACGTTTCCTAATAAAAATATAAGTAATACAACATAATCTGACAGACCAATTATTTATTTACATCATTGTTATATAAGTTCACTCGTCCGTTGTCGATAACCAAACGACATTGTTACAAGAACTTACTGATTAGCATTGCAACGATACAACACTAAATCTTAATAAATTTTTTTTATTTGATTACCTCTCGTGATAAAAGACGTACTGAGCATGCTTTCAGTAAACTGTGAGCATGTAGTGGGAAGAGTACATCTATTTTACCCCTTTTAACTTTTGATATTATCATTTGTGGGATAATTTTCTAAGTAAATTATATGCATTTTGTTATGAATATTACATTTTGTCTTTAATTTGCTTTTTTTAAAATTTATTTTCACCTTTAAACACGAAGAAAGGGGACTAGTATGGACTCATAAAAAAGTGTAATCCCGTAACCTTTGATATATGATTGCTGAGATGTGTCTTCTTGACAAAAACGTCATATCAGTACTTTCTATAAACTAGATTATTCGAGATACTCTAAAATTACCAATTAAGTAGAAGGAAAATGCATATCTAGGAAATAAAATGTTAGCAATAAATGAATTTGACCATGTTTTTACATTTTCTTGAAACAGATGCCGTTAGATAAAATAATTTGACCCATATTGTTTTACATTATTTGAAATTTGTTTTATTCTTATGCTTATAAACGGCCAATTTCTTTTAAAGATTATAAACGTTAAGATAAGAATAGGATCACTTTTATAGATTTCGAAAACATCGAAGGTTAATGCCGCTTCAAAAGGTTAAATTTTTTTTACCCATCGCTTTCATTTTCCAGTGGCAGTCAAGCCTTGTTGCCGTCTTAGGTATCATCCTCACCCCGAATTTCGGTAATTTATTTAATTATTGTTGAACCTGTTCTCGTCCTTAATATGCATGAAATATTTGCTACTGGACGTTAAGCAACCAACAATCATCAATCTGTAGATCTTGTAATATAAAAACGAAAGGAAATTGTATAAATGTCAGAGTGACTGCTCTATAACCTCGAAAAAACTTAGGGAATATGTAAATCTAGATATCTCCAATGGGCTTAAACAAGAGTAAAATACTACCACATGTGAAAAGCTCTTAATCGCCCAAAATCCAAAATATAAAATCGTGGCTACGTAAAATCTGAATATGACAAAAAATGTAAATGAAATCTTTTAATATTTTAAAGGAATATGGAATATAAGCAAGAAAGACACAACCAACATCTTTTCTGGATTTTTACTGCATAATTACTCGTTGCCTTTGTCTATTGCCTTAAGTTCACTAGAACGAAATGACGTTATAGAATATTTCTGTATGAGTTTTAAAGCCGAAACTGTATTTAAGTTTAATAATAAGTACATGTACCGGTTTAGAAACACTTTTGCTATTAAATTTAAAACTGCAGACGATTTTCTATCGTAAACTGCATAGTATAGCCATAAATCATCTCCGGAGATAATCTGTCTAAGCCACACGTTCAGAGTGCACACATTATTTCGTTTGTCTTCATTTGCTATTCTATATTTGCGTGATTTTCTTTCTTTTCCGCTGTTTGAATTGAGACACCGCTGTTATTTATTACAGACTGCACTTCATGTTCGATCATAATTGCATCTTTAAAATCTTTTATAAGCAAATATTGATAAGTTTTGTTATTTTAATTGTGTTACGATGTCAAAACGGCGGCAAATTCTCCTTAGACAGACAGGCAATAAAGGGTCATTTGTGGTTGCCAAGTTCAGAAAGTATAATGTGAATATTGCTTTTTTCGGTCGACATTAATTCGAAGGAAATCACTGATTCTATAATCGACTTCGATGTGCCATTTAGTGGTTGTTTCTTTCAAGAAGTAATTAGTAATAAAAGGCTTAGAAACGATGTCAACGAATCTGCTTTGATTACACATTTCCAAATGCAATCTCGTATTGAAAAACCACGTAACTGACATAATTATTCCTCTTTGACTTAAAGGCATGTTGCTACAATTACAAGCCATAGAGCCAAAATCAGAAAAGCAACATTTACTTTATTGCATATTGAGATGAGGTTTACTATTCGAAAGAAAAATATGTAATATATGCCAGAAAGAAACAACCCTCATCCGTTCTGGATTGTTTAGTGCAAAATTTCTCGTTAAAATTTTGTCTTTAACTCACAAGACTTACTTGGGGCACGAAATAGTGCCATGCATTTCTTTCTTTTGTTAAACAAAGACAGACAAAATGGAAAAACAACGAATGAAAATGCCTTAATTACATTGCGTACGAAGCACTTTTTAGATTAACCTCATCAGGTACGCTCGGACCAAATATTGGAAAACAGGGAATTACGCGCAGGCCCATAAAGAAATTAGCCTACCGTATTACAATAATTTGTCGTCAGTTAAAAATAAAAGAATTTACAGTGTTGGAAAGATGTAAACAAAATTCTTTCTAACATACATTACAGCACCCAAAAATAAAGGTTTCATGGAATTATAACCCCAGGCGGAGAAAGTGAACAGCCCGTGAACAGAGGCGTATACGTCTGACGAAGGAAGTACTATACTCTCTGTTTCGAAGATTGATTTCGCGATGCGAAAACTCTCCGACTAAAATAGGTCATACAGAATGCATTTAGTCAGATAAAAACAGTTTAAACGTTTCCCTTATCAACTCTCGTTGTTTAAGATCATCATCCATATAATGGAAGCTGGAATTAAAGGTTCGGGGTTACTTTTTTCTTTTTTTTTTTTTTTGTGATAACTCTTGCAGACAGACTGTATCAAAGGTGTGAAGAAATAGATCGGCGAGAAGAGGAGCACAAAAAGTGTTACAACGGATATTTATTTAAAAAGTCACATGAATGTTAAACTCGAATACCAGTTGTATAATACACCGTACGTTTCAGACAAATCGTTTTCTTTTATGATTTAGCTATTTTACTTATTTTTTGCGTGAATTGATATTTTACAACAATCACCTAGTGATAAAGCAAATGCCCTTATTTGATTGGCCGATCCTTCTTAAAGGGAAATCACCATCTTACAAGTAATGGTCAAGTTCACTGGGGTTCTCAATTGTTTCAGAACGTAGTGCGTAAGGTCGCTTGTGTGCAAGATGGGAAATCACATAACCTGGCATCCTTGGGAAATATTTTCGTTCCATAGATTTCACTACAATATTACACCAGGTCAGAGCTAGTGACGTCTCATTTGCGATTGGTCTCATAACATCCGCCATATTTGAGAATTGTCCTGACCAAAGTGACGTCATTGTTTACAAATCCATGGCAACAAATATGACGTCTTCACATTCTTAAAGAAACAACAACGGAAGTGACGTTGTACATTTTCTTTGTCAGTTTTATACTGTTAATGATAAGAATGTAATATTTTAATTATCTGTAATAATTATTAAAAAATATAGGTGATGTACTGGGATACAAAAATTCTAATAAAACACGCGAACAAAAATTCAAAATCGTAAGCGGTTATTTAGTGGAGATTCCATCTAAATTCATTTGCCCTGACCCAAGTCTATATCCGAGAGGTCCCAAAGGAAGATCGCTTTGGATATTGACCAGGAATCCAGATTATGGTTTCAGTAGTTCATCTATAGAATGTTAGTAAATTTGGTAATATTTGATGGAGTTACCTCTCCCCATCTGGCTTTAATAGTGTATTTCTTGTATTTTATTTCTTTATTACTGATGATTAGAATTAAAATCAAAACCAAAAATCTTGATTTTATAAATGTAATTTTGGATTTGAACTTATTATATTTCTTGTGTGGTTTTTGTGGACCTTTATTCACTTTTATCTAAAATTACCTGATTCTTACAGAGAATAGAACTTAACTCAAGTTTGAGTTACTTGTTAATATTGCAAGAGTGGTGTTGCCTAATCACACTTTGTATGTAGCTCTATGGCCTTAGACATCATTTTTAAGTGCTAAATATGTGGCACTGTCCATGCACAATACCATAAACAATGTAATTCTTCCTGCATACAGTAGCTACAATGGTTTTTTTTTTATACCGGTATACAATGATTTGCAAAACATTATTCTTGCACAATACAGTGTAAACGCACAGAGACAATATAAGAAAATAATTGTGTAATCACAAAATTGAATTTAAGAAACGTAGTCCTTACATGTGTGCTCCAATTTCTCTCCATATTCTATTAAGATGATTTTTTTCTGCTTTTCGAAACCAGGATTTTCCCGTTATACATCCTTTATTACACATAGAATTTAGCTTCCAATAACTCATTTCTGCTTTGAATCATGTCTGTATATTTCAGGGAAAATGTGTGATTTGATTTGTTTAAACATTTCTATTACAGCAAATGAAGAGGAAGTTAGATGAAGTATCTAGAAAATTAGAGTTATTATATGACAGGCTTCGGGCCCATAATGTAAGTTCATATCTTTGTATTACAATTTGAAAGAATTGTCAATATTGAATCAGAGATAAAGACTGAAACTTTAAAGATTTTTAGTATATCTTTACCAGACATAATTGACATATCTGTTTTACCTATTTAACTTTAGTTAATTGGAGAAATTATGGAATATGGGGCATAAACATGAAAGTTTTATTTTCATATGGTTCTTTTTGGATAAAAAAAAACCCTATAATTTTGCATAATTATAGTAAAATTTTCTTTGTTTGCAGCTGTCACAGAATGTGATTTTAGGATTACATCAGATTATCCAATGTGTGCAGCAGGGAGACTATAACACTGGTCTACAGATTTACACACAGATGGTCAGTCATGGAAACTTCTCAGAAATTAGCAACTTTATGCCAGGACTTAAAATGCTGTTACAATCTGCCTTGCAATTACAAGTTTATGTGAAATAGTCTCATATATTTATGTTCTGTGTTGTAACAAATTGTTGGTGCCGAATGAACATAAATTTGTATATTTTCTCTATGAGATAATGGCAAGCTTAATTTATGTTCTAAAATTTATTGTATTGTTTGTCATAGTTGTGAAAGATGAAAATTCTTTGCAGTTTGCCTTTTAATTATTTACTTGTAAGTTAACAGCAGCATTACAAACTGTTTACTGATCTTTCATCTATATTTCTTTCCTCACCAAGAATTTTCAACTATGGTGTTGTAGTTATGATTTCAAAATGCCTTTCATTGATTTAAGTTTTAAAATGTTTGTACATATATGTAAATTGCTTCAATGACACATTATGTTTATGAGACCTGATCAATTCTTTCATTTTATTACATATTACATGTCTTTCTTATTATTATCTTAAAAGTGCATTTCTATTTAAATCATGGCAACAGCTTAACAAATTTGAGGTTTTTTGTTGGAAACAGATTGGAGTTTGATCAAACACTTTTTACTTAGACACAGTCACTACGTCAAATTTGTTCATGTGGCTTTTCATGGAATTTTTTCAATATTGTAAGAAATTCTGAACCAAGCTTTTGCAATGATCAAACACCTTTTACTTAGACACAGTCACTACGTCAAATTTGTTCATGTGGCTTTTCATGGAATTTTTTCAAAATTGTAAGAAATTCTGAACCAAGCTTTTGCAATGATATGTATAAGAACAGAATACTCATTATTTAGTCATAATATGGGATAATTTTAATTATATTTTAATTAACATATATGCAGGTTGGGAGCTTTTCTTTTTAGTGTTATGTTTTCACGATTCTGGGTTGACACAGAGAAAGTACACTTTGGGAATGGTTGTGCAATTCATTAATTTTTTTTTTGTTTCCTGTTCATGAGGTCCTCTTTTATCGGCACTAAAATTAACCCCCTCCCCCCCTAAAAAAAAATGCTCTGATGGATTTCATAAAGAATCACAAGTCTACAGATGATCATATGTTTTTATGTCACAATATTACTGAAACATCACACACTTGGATGTCAAAATTAGAACTATCTTAGAAATCCATTACTCTATATGATGCTTAAATAAAGGTGAAACATGTCTAAAGTTGCCATCCTTGTTGAAGAAGAGGATGTCAGTTTAACTGTGTATCAAATCTGGTATAACATACGTCACATGAACAATGAAGTAAATAAATGTAATTAATTATTAATTTTTCAAGTAGTCAGCTTTCAAACAATTTCAACTGTTTGTGGAAATGAAACGGTTACTTAATTTATTAATAATTATATAAGCGCTTTACATGCAGTAAAATTTTGCTTTTGAATATTTGTCATAAATGTATGTAAGATGTTAAATTGTGTCTTTTTGGCATATATTCCATATTCTTTTAAAACATGTATTACTCAATAGGACCTGAAACCCTCTTGTTGGGATACAACACAATATGTATGTGTTAACTTCATTATAGAGGCCTCTACTCAAATTGTATAATAGTAAACAAAAAGAATTTTTATCAGTATGTAGTTGTAATGTAAATATTTGTTGTAACTTATAAAACATGAAGTTTGTATGGATGTATATTAGGACTATAGTGTGAAGTGCATTTGGTAGAAAATGTTCCGTAATGTTACAGCACATAATAAAAAAAGATGGTAAACTAGACCCTTATATGATTTTCTTGTCCCCTAGAAATTTATTAGGGCTTCATTGCCCAATAATTCATAAAGTAGTGGTAATTTTTATAGGCATTTACGCATATCTAAGTTTAAATGGATACTGCCAGTAGATTCAACATATTTTAAAGATTAGTTTTTGTAGATGTGAAATTCCAGTCTGTATAAGAGCCTGACAGGTTAAAAAATTACCAAGTATATATTGCTTTGAACATGAGGTGGTATGTAATGT
Organism: Geukensia granosissima; assembly: GCA_032357055.1. Lineage (NCBI taxonomy): Eukaryota > Metazoa > Mollusca > Bivalvia > Mytilida > Mytilidae > Geukensia > Geukensia granosissima. The sequence continues at coordinate 1,725 of JAULBM010288516.1, read as the reverse complement.
CAGAATGGAAAAAAAACTGTAATAAATTATTTTTACGTCCCAATTAATAGAGATTACACCGTATATCAAACAAAATACCATTGTTCTGTTGAGAATAACAATCTTTGGTTTCAAGAGGCCAAATAATATGTTCTTATGAATGTGCCACATGCAGGTCTAAATGTTTTACCCTTTGCCTGATTTTTAGATGGAATGGTACTTGTGCAGTGCAGTTAAGGATAATGCTGATGAACAGCCTTCAGTTTCTTTATTGTCCCTCCCCCATAGAGAGACTCCCAGTCTTTTAGACTAGGCATATTTTTTGTGCCCTACTTGAGGCAAGGGGGGGGGGGGGCATTAAGTTTTACCTATATCTGTATGTGCATACATATGTTTGTCAAATTTCATCAAATATTTCTCGGCTTGTGTGTGTTGTATAGATTTAATATTTGGTCTGAAGTGCTATCAGGGCGAGTTGTCTTTCTCCCCTTTTCATGACAGTCATGTCTTCTTCATGTTTGTCAGGGCAGGGGTATTTATATCCCATGAATGCATTTTCTCTGTTTAGTACTATCCATACAGATTTTATGTCAATTTTATTATAAATGTACAGTTACACAAGCATTGAAATAGGAATGATTTTATTGTTAATGGATATGTGTCTTCTGTGGACATTTATGAATTATAAAAATAAAGAATATTTGATCATATATCTTTGATTTCATTATTTTGTACAAAATTGCAACCTTGATGTTATATTAGTTAAATAGACCCTTGAAGCATTATACAAGGAATTCAGAACTTGACGGTTCCTTGGGTTTTGATATCACTCGCAAACAAAGTTTGGGAGTATAAAGGAATAACTTTGTCTGTCTGTCTGTCCACATGCCTTATTAGCTTATCTCCTTAACATTTTTACAGATTTCAATGAAACTTTACATAAGCATAAGAACAATTTATTCAATTCTGCTCATTCTGAGACAGGTGATCAAAGTTGAGCTGGGGTATCTTTTTTTAGTTTTGCTCACAGTATCTCTTTTGGCTAAAGTTAATTAACCAATTAAGGAAAGAGCATGCTCAAAATGATTTTAAACAATTGGCTGGTTGATGAAATAGTAGTAGGGAAGGTTATTAGGTCAAATAAGCTTTTGCTTTCACTTGAGGTTAGTTGTCATTGTTGTCGTCATCATCCGTCTTAACATTTAAATTTCCTTTTTTTTAAAACCAGTGAATGATTGAAACCAAATGTGGTTCGAATTTTTACAAGATTGTTACTTAAGGGCTGATCCCTTATCCAAGATGGCTGACAGTTGACACTCAATTTTACATGGGAGCCTATAAAAATACAAACAAAACTTCTTGAGAACCAATAATTTAATTTAAACAAAACGTGGTTTTAATTTTCCTTGTGAGGGGTTGACCAAATTAATCAATGGTTCTGTTCATATGAGATGTAAAATATATATTCTTGAGAACTGCTAGATGGATTGAAACCAAATTTGCTCTAAATGTTTCTATGAGATGGTGACAGTGTTGTTATCCCTTGCAAAAGGGTGACAGTGTTGTTATCCCCTGCCTTTTGCAAAAGCAGGGGACTATAGAATTTGGGGTTCCATCATTCTGTCATTCAATCATTCTGCATTTTGTTTGAGTATGCTTTACCGATTTCAACGATTGATTGATTGATTGATTGTTGTTTAACGTCCAGTGGCAAATATTTCATGCATATTCAGGACGGAAACAAGT